>APFE031169665.1:128160-153551 GCA_000404065.3 Pinus taeda
TGTATTGAAGAGGCTCAAGTCATTGCTAAAGTTGCGCAGTTTCACCATCGCAAATTTAGAGAGGCATTGGAGATTGAGAAAAAGCCGAAAAATCTTAATAGGGATGATGGTTGGAAGATTAGCAGTTGCTGGGTCCCAACCCTGTCTTCCTAGCCTCCTCATTCCCTCATCTCTAAGGTCTCAGGGTTTCCTTTTCCCTCCCCTTAGAGGTTGATTTCTGTGGTTGGTCCTTTTTCCCTTTGTTTATTATAATTTTTTAATATATATTCAGCTTTTAAACATAATTTATATATTCAACTTTTAATCTTAGCATCCTAATAGTACATTGAATTAGTATAAATTAATCCCTTCTATTATCTTAATTATCTAATATTATTTGTTTTATTAGCTATTAATAAGATATTTAATAAATTAATTTCGAACCATTAAATGTATTAACCTAATTACAATTATTTTTTAACTGTTATTATTTGGGTACATTTAAACTTAAATATTATAATTGGAATAATAATATTCAAGAAATAATTTAATAAATTATTTCATGATTTCAATTATTTATATATATATGATTTCTATTAAACCATTAGAAATGATAATAATAATTATTAAATAAATAATATACCAATAATATTATCTTACAACATACTATTATAACGTGATATATATGTATTTATTAATAAACAATTAATAAATCATTATGATATAGTCTAA
Organism: Pinus taeda; assembly: GCA_000404065.3. NCBI lineage: Eukaryota > Viridiplantae > Streptophyta > Pinopsida > Pinales > Pinaceae > Pinus > Pinus taeda. The sequence continues at coordinate 128,872 of APFE031169665.1, forward strand.
ATAAATTATCCTTTTAAGCTAAACTCTAAGATTATTCATGAACCTGATATTATAACTATAATATATATATACAAATATATAGTGATTAATAAACAATTAAAGTAAAGAAATAAATTACCAACCATTATAGCTATTTAATTATAATTTGCTAATATATATTTAGCTTTTAAAAATAGTTTATATATTTTAAAAGGTTGAATATATATTTTTTATTCAACTTTTAAACTTAACAACCTAATATTATATATATTCGATAAATAAATTTTTGAACCATTATATGTATTAATATATTTACCTAATTACATGGGTATATTTAAACTTAAATATTATAATTGGAATAATAATATTTAAGAAATAATTTATTATTAAATTATTTTTGTTTTCATGATTTTAATTATATATGTATATATTTGATTACTATTAAATAATTGAATAATTTACTTTCAAACGAACCATTAGAATTGAAATGATAATTAAAAATAATTATTAAATAAATATATATACGAACCAATAATATTATTTTATTCTGATAACCTAATATTGGAACGTTATATATATTATATAATATTATATTATATATATATATATATATATATATATATATAATTAATAACGATTATATTTAGTTAAATAAACAAATGAATTACTAACCAGTAGGAGTACTTTACTTATATATTTTACCTAATTTAACTAATTTCTAGGAATAACAATAATTAAAAATATGGCAAGAATATTAATTATTTGACAGGGGTCATAAGGTGAGAATTAGTCGTTATCAATCTAGTCGTTGGAGTCTCTGCCCAGACTATTTAACCAGCTAAGCTGGATCGGTTCTTTAACTTGTCCTGACGATGAACCACACTGGTTGGTTCGAAACGCGTCGACAAATGATTATTTATGTGATTTCGCCGAAAATTCTCTAACAATAACTTCTACCATCAGATCTCTGCCTAATGAATGGCCCAGATTGAATATGAAATTACAACATTTTACAAGGAAATTTACATTTATTTTTAGCTTCAGGGGCGCTACCCCCGATCCCCCCACCAGGGGGGGGGCTCCCAAAGGTCGCAGTTTCCCCCCCCAGAACCCCCCCGCAACGAATATTTTACAGGCAGCATTGCCACCCCATCATGAACCGGGGTCCAATGCGGCGATACCTTTGAATACAGAAGATAATCAGCCTCCACACCTAACAGATTGAACCTCCCTTTCAGTATTATTTACAACAATGGAAACAAAAGGAACTCAATCAATTCCTTTTTTTTTTATTATCTTACTTTTCTTTTCCTCATTTCATATTCTTCCATTTAATCTATAACAAGTTTAGATTCATATCACAAGGGCTTCACTGGGGGAGCAATACCATACCACGTGCAATCATTTTGGGGGATATATATATATTGAGTAAAATATGACATAATATATTGGGGGATATATAGGGTGTAAAGGATTTTTATATTGGCAGGTATAAAAATGGAGTTCAAAGTTAATAAAAAAATATAAAGGGGTACAAAAAATGTTAATGAAAAAATGGATACCTACAATATCTAGTGAAAGTAGGGGTTTTTTAAATTGAGAAGGTGTATTGGGTTCATATTGGTATGGGGTTAAATAGTGTGGATTTTAGAGCTATTTTCCAATATATAGTCAAATTAACGGTATTTTTTAATATGCCATGAATGCACATGATATGTCAGAGGTTCATTGACTAAAGCCCCTGTCATCCATCTTTACTCTGAATCTACCAAGAGCCAAAAGGGATCAAATCTATTTTCACTCTAAAATAGGTTTGCATCTTAAGATATTTAATCTCTCTCGGTTCTTGGTTGATACAAAGTTGAGAGGGATCTAGGATAGTTTAAGTTTCCATTTAAATAGGCTATATTCCACATTAATACCACGGCTTCTCATAAACTTGAAGCTAAAAAAACATCGGTAACAATTTATAGAAGTTGATGGTTATTTAATTTTTGTATAACAAAGGATTTTTCTTCACAATCTGTTTGAGCTCTACCCCATTAATTGTCCTCCCCTTTCACTCCAATTCCATCGACCCATTTTTACTTTTTGGATGGGGATGGAACCATTAATTTTCCTCCTGTTTCACTCCCATTCCATTGGCCAATCGTTACTTTTTAGATGGGGATGGATCCATCAATGGGTTATAAGGCTATGCCATTTAACTCCATTTTTTTTAAATGTATATCCATCTTCACTCTATCTTATTGTCCACCTTTTACTTTTTCAATGGAATGGAAACTAATTCGTTTTTGGTTTTTCAATGGAATGGCAACAAAAGGAACTCAATAAATTCCTTTTCTTTTTATTATCTTATTTTTATTTTCCTCTTTATTTCATATTCTTCCATTTAATCTATAATATGTTTAGATTCATCTCATGGGGGCTTCACTAGGGGAGTAATACCATACCACGTGCATTCATATTGGGGGGGTATATATTGAGGAAAATATGACATAATATATTGGAGGATATATAGTGGGTAAAGGGTTTTTATATTTACAGGTATAAAAAAGTAGTTCAAAGTTAATGAAAAAATATAAAGGGGTACAAAAAATGTTAATAAAACAATGGATACCTACAACATCTAGTGAAAGTAGGAGTTTTCTAAATTGGGAAGGTGTATTGGGTTCATATTGGTAGGGGGTTAAATAATGTGGCTTTTAGAGGTACTTTCCAATATATAGTCAAATTAAGGGTATTGTTTAATATGCCATGAACGCACGTGATATGTCAGAGGTTCATTGACTGAAGCCCCCGTCATTCATCTTAACTCTGAATCTACCAAGTACCAAAAGGGATCAAATCTCTTTTCACTCTAAAAGAGGTTTGCATCTCAAGAAATTTGATCCCTCTCGGTGCTTGGTTGATAAAGAGTTGAGAGGGATATAGGATGGTTTAATTTCCCCTTTAAATAGGTTATATTCCACATTAATACCATGGGTTCTCATAAAACTAGAGCTCAAAAGACACTAGTAATAATTTATTGAAATTAATAAAAGTAATAATTTATTTTTATTTTGGTTGATGATGTAGGAGCATCTTACCTCCAAGTCAAAACAGATTTCACTAGGCCTAAAGGGGTCTTTCATTTACCAACGGTGTTAGTTCCTAATTGAGTATGATTGGATGATTATTTGTATTCCCTATGTTTCTAAGGATATCTATAAATATTATGTATATATGATTGGGATTGAGGATATTGTACTAAGATCTACTTCTTAGAATAGATATTGAGAACATTCGAATGAGTTAGAGGGATCTTAGGATCGATTGATCTCTTGAGAGATATATGGATCCATAATGTAGAAATTTAATGTGTAGATTCAAAACTGCTCAAGAAATTGACTAAATCACAAGACTAGAAGCTACTCTACGCATTCGCGGAAGCTACCTAGGGGATAATATGGGGTATAGAGGGAGGTACCCAAGAGACTAATGTAATGAATAATGTAAGGATGATAAATAAATGGGACATAATTATTAAATAAAGTGGTTAACCTACATTATGAAAGTGACCACAAATAGTTAGGAAATAATGTGATAAGACCATGGTATTGGATGTATGGTATTTAGATACCCATGGTATTATATGTATGAATCCTATATAGAGGATAGAGACTCCCCATTGAGAGATGTCAAGTATTTTTTTGTATTGACAAGCATATGGCTTGTGGAGTGATCTCCTTCCTTAAGGAGTAGTTGTATGGTGTTACCCTACCTCAAGGGTTTTGATATTAATAAAGATCTGGAGTTCTATAATCTATCATGTTATTTATTAGGTATATTTTGCATTGTTATATATTTTCAGGCCAAATATATTACAAGTGGCATCAGAGCAATTTCTTGGGTAGAGTGGGGAGACTTGAGGTAGGGTAACACCATACAACTACTCCTTAAGTAAGAATATCACTCCACAAGCCATATGTTTGTCAATACAAAACAATTCTTGACATCTCTCAAAGGGGAGTCTCTAGCCTCTATATAGGCTTCATACATATAGTACCATGGGTAATTACCATGGGTCTCTAATTACCATACATCCAATACCATGGGCTTATCACATTATTTCCTAACTACTTGTGGTCCCTTGCATAATGCGGGGTAACCACTTTATTTATTAATTATGGCCCATTCATTTATCATCCTTACGTTATTATCTTGGGTACCTCCCTTTGTACCCCATATTATCCCCCTTAGGTATACTACATGATGTTTGTCGTCAATTTATCTCCTATGAAAACATTATCACCATCATATATTTCATATTCATACGATCACTTCATTTGGGAGTCATATGAAAGGATGCACTTGATTTGATCAACCATACATAATGATCTACATATGTGCTTGAAGCAACCAAGTACACATCCCATCCTTCCTCCAAGGAGAGTTTCCCTTCTATGGAGGTACCATCATTAGATCCATTCCTTCTTGCAATACCTCTAGATATACAATTCTTCATGTAGCGCCCTTTACCTCATTTTTAGCATTTATGTAAGAATTTCCCTAAAGATTTTGATCTATCTCTATATTTAAATATTCTAGTTGAGGAATTATTTTTATTTCTTTCTATGAAAATCCCTTTTACATACAGTGCATCTATTCTCTAATTTTCCATGTAATTTTTCATTCATTTCCTTTCATAAAGTAGATGAGACCACGCCATCAACATTTAAGGTGGTTATATTACTCCCTATGGCTACAACTAGACTATCTCATAAGTCTGGTAAAGATTATAGTAAACTAATACACTTATCTTCATTACAAATCTTAATATCATCAAAAAACAACTAACTTACTATAACACACCCCCTCATAATCCCCACTAAAACACTGGTTAAAAGGAGGTGGTTACTGTGTTGACCCAAGATCCAAGGTGCCATTATGGAAATGGGGTCTAAATTTTTTTATCATTTCATATAGCTCACAACCTCAATTAGACATCATTGTTGTGTCTATCTCATCAAGACAATTCCAATGATATAAAATTTTACTTCAATCTGACCTCTAGACCAACAGATATGATCATTGAATTTCTGATGAATCATAAGGTGCCACACCATAAACATAGCTACATTGCACTCATGTGGCTATCCTTGCCAATTTTCCAGTGCCACCTAGCAATGGTATATTAGTTTTTGACCCATTCATGGTATTGGTCTTCATAATCCCCGTGTATATTTGTTATTTATATAAAATCTGGCTGTGCACTCCAACAAAATAATATTCTATGAATATATATAATAGATTGTTGAACTGAAAATTGTTAGAAAACCTTCCATTACCTGAGCTCGTTACGTTGACCCTTCCTCACTTGCACACTTTACATTTGCTCCAGGGTAGGCCTTCTAGCATGACCTGTTTGTGATTCCTCCCTTGCACTAATGAACAATATTTTGGGCTCACGTGTTCACCACCACATCCTGAACTTACATCATCCGACACAATTTTTAAATTCGCTCCACTGCTGAACTACTAGGGTTTGACCTTCAGACTTATGTGTCCCATGAGTCCACACCTCCACACCTACAATGCTCCGTTTGTCCACTCTGGCAGCTTTGGTCTGCCCATGCTAGCTCAATGGTGAGTCATCCCAAGTCTCCCATGAGAACTGCACTTTGCCACCTCTGGGAAACAAATTCAAGGACAAACATATTCACATTAAATACCATAATATTCCCATTCTATACAAACCCTACCTTCCACTTCCTACTGTCGTGATAAGCACTTTTGCATGGGGGGTTGGTTCTCTCGTCGGCCAATGCATTACCTCCACATCATCCTAGCCTCCTCCATGCTATGGGCCCTGTCATGATGTCTCGGTCCTTATCAGCATGGGTTTTCTATTGTGCGACCTTCTATGGGTTTTCGGGATGTAACCTCCAGCATGATGTCATCTCGGGTTCCTTCTTAGCCTTCGATCTCTCACGCTAAATCTCGACCTTCATCATGTTCTCCTCACGCAGGATTATGAATTATAGTCATATGGTTAACAACCTGACTTTCCTACATAATTTCGTATGGATTGATAGACCCATCAAGGCTCATGGATAAGGTTAAGAGGTTGATAATATGAGCTACATTATTTATCCCACTCTATACGATACACCATTTGTGAAATAATTCACCCATGGCTCAGCTACAATGGTTCTGCAAATGTCTAGACTTGTGATAGAGTCCAACCATATCTATTAAGGATTCATCAAGCATACTATGGTTCTATCTCACTGAAGCTTACCACAAGAACATTATTTTAGGGTTCTTTGTGACAAAAATACAAGGCACAATTCAGGGACCTATCCATCTAGTCTAGGGACTTGTCAATTCAATCTCTCAAATATATGTGGTCCCTTGGGTCCTTAATGTCCTAGGGGAACAAGCAGATCACATTGTAGAGATATATATGTCTCTTTCAAGAAACAAATAGGCATAGAGAGCATATAAAAATAACCAGAGAACCTACGATGCCAACAAGACCATAAGGAGTCCATCATTCCATGAGTAAACAAGAAATCCCCCTTTTTGGTTCGATTTCAAGAATAAACCATACATACAAGAACATAGCTGACATTATTACAAGCTTGCAAGAATTTCTCTCATATGGGTGGGAATTCCAGGCATGGACCCCATAGATGGTCATCAAATACCCTTTTTCTACTGGCTTGAAGCCAACTAGTGAGCACCCAAAGCTCATACCACACACAACAATTTTACCCAATCCACGTTGCACCCACCCAAGAGGTTATATATATACAAAGCAATTCTTGCATAAAGAGAAATTATACAACAGCATAGAAACAATGCACACATGCATTAGAGTTTCATCATTCCAATTTTAGTGAACCATGAGCCATTCATATGGTAAATACAATAATTATTTACATTCTAGCATGAGCTCAATAATAAGGAGATGTAGTTACAAATGCTATGGAATTAATACTAGAGTTGGAACTGAGATCAAGACACCAACTCTTCACCCAACCATAAATAGTTGCATCCAAGCCTTACTTGCAATTGTCACCCCCAAGATGGATTCCAAAGCTTGAGGTGGGGTGTTTTTGGGTGCTTTCAACCAACCAGCAAAGCTAAAATGGGATGTCACAAGGTGATTGTTGCCTTCATCGATCAATTAAGCTCATTATGGCTCACACATTTTAGGAATACATATATTCATGCCAACATTTCATAGTACAAAGAACATCATCTCGCTTTCAAGAGAAGAGAGTACACTATCAGGAAGGTTCATCAATGGTAAGCTATTAATGGGTAGGAAATCACTTCTCTAGGTGGTTCAATAGTGAGTCAAGCACTAGAGCTTCTGACCCGAGGTGACTCTTGGTAGTTCAAAAATTGTCACAAGAACCTCTACATGTAGTTTAACAATGAATCAAGCACCATATTTCCCAAGCAACTCTTAGTGCTTCAACAACCATCACAAGCACCTAAATGATTCCTCCCAAACTAACAAGTTCATAAACCATAAGATTCTAGTAAGTTCTTCAGCCTTACAAGAAAGCCATGCTCTCTAAACCATTTACACACCAAGCTTCACTCTGAAGTTCCTCAATTGTGCTCCTTTTTCTAGGATTTCATTCAATTCTAGTGACCACTTGATCTCTCTCCTAGATCTATGTTCTCCTACACAATAGCTATAAATGTAACATTTGCTGCTAATACCTCCCTGCTTGTGCATGTGTGAAACCAAGAGGGGGCATGAATTTTTCCCACCAATGAATAAATGTCTAGCCCCCTTCCTTCCAAATAAATTAACTACCTTCATTTTTCCTCAACTCACACAACAACTCCCCACATGACAACGCAACCCATGCTACTCTTAATTTTTTGTCTTTTTTTTTTCTTGTTGTTTGAGTTGAAGGACACTTGGACCAGTCCTTCCACTTTTAGTTAAATTCACTGCAAAATCAACATATTTAATTCCTTTTGACCAATGAGGGCTAATATTTAAAGAACAACCATTTCCTCAAGCAGCTCCCTTCGTCAAGTAATCGAATCCATGTCCCTTTCTCAATCCTTCTAAAATAATTACTATTTACAAGAAGGAAAATGTTAACCAGGGGATAACACAGTCCCCTCCCCCTTGAGGGGTAACACTGTCCTCAATGTTTAATGACCTTAGAAAATACACACAAAACTAACATGGAGCTTTATACGCAAAACTTTGTACAAAATTTACAATGTATTTACACTTTTGCTTCACTCAACACATGGGAAAAGGGTATGTTTCCCTCATTTGGTCATTCATTTCCCACGTGGCTTCCTAGGGACAAATGTGACTCCATTGCACCTTGACTTGCTCTATTACTCAGTTCTAGAGTATGATCCATCTTCGTTCTTGAATGCATAGAGGTTTCAACTGGAAGTCTCCCTCTAGTTCCACCTGTAACACAGTCTAATCAAGAACATTATTAGTGTCCTAAACATATCTTCTAAGCAATGAAACATGGAAAACATCATGGAATTTTACTGATGGAGGTAAGGCTAATTTATAGGCCATTGTTCCAATCCTTTCAAAGATCTCAAAAGTCCCACAAAATCATGGTGCTATCTCAGCACATGACCAAATCTTCAAGGATATTTTCTTGGTTTTAACTCTCAAGTGAACAAGTTCCCCAGCTTGGAACTCCTCATGTACCCTATGTCGATCTGCATATATTTTATGTTTGCCTTGTGCCACCTTCATATTCTACTCAATCTCATGGATTTTTTGCTCCATCTCTTTTAACATATCAGGCCCAACAGTAACCCCACTCATTGGATCACTCTAGCTAATAGGAGTATTGCAACTCCTCCATTTAGTGCCTCAAATGGACTCATTTTCAGAGATTCTTGGTATCCATTATCATAGGAAAATTCTACAAGTGGATGGTACTCCTACCACTTCCCTATCTAGTGCCTTACATACATCTTGAACATATATTTGAGGACATTTTTTTCCTCTATGTTTCCCCATCCGTCTATCGATGATAAGTTGTATTGAAATCCAATTCAGTCCCCAAGTCTGTAAATAGCTGCTTCCAAAACTTTGAAGTGAACTTGGCATCTCTATTTGAGATAATAGTCTAGGAACTCCACATAGACTTACGATTTCCTTTATGAAAAATTGCACCACTTAACTCGTTGAATTGGTGGATTTGACTACTACAAAATGAGCCACCTTGCTCAACTTATCAATCACCACCATAATGGCATCATGTTGTTTGGAGGTTCTTGGAAAACTAGTAATGAAATCCATGGATATCACTTCCCATTTCCATTTGAGAATGGGGATGGGATACAATAAGCGTGTTGTATGTTTACATTCAACCTTCACATGCTGGCATTCTATGCATTTAGAGATAAAATTAGCCACTTCCTTCTCTAAATTAGACCAATAATAATTACCATGAGAATCTTTTAGTATCCTGGATGTCTAAAATATGGCATAACATGGAACTCTTTCATTATAACCATCTTTAAGTATACATTGTTTGGCATGTAGATTATGGTCTTGAATCTAATCAAACCTTCGTCTGTGAGTTGGTATTCCTCGTTATTACCATCCTTGCTACCTTGTTGTAGCATGTCTTTTATTTGTTGATATTTCTTATCATTTTGTTGAGTGATTTTCGTTTTCTCTTCAAGATTGGTTCCATAAGAATTTATGACTACTAAATGGTTTATTTGCACCCTCCTACTAAGTGCATATGCTAATATTTTCACCTTTTCCTTTATATATTTGATTTCGAAATTTAGTTCGTTGAGTGTGGCTAGCTAGCGGGCTTGCCTTGCATTTAACTTGGTTTGTGCAAATAAATATTTCATCCCTCCATGATTAGCCATTAGGGTAAATTTTCATTCCAATAAGGTAGTGTATCCACATCTTCAATGCATGAATAATGGTAGCTAATTCCAAATCTTGAGTTACATAACTCTACTCATGTTCATTTAGCTTGTGGGGCTCATAACACACCACTTACCCTTCCTACACTAACACTCCATCGAGTCCCTCCTTGCAGACATCGTTTCCCATAAAAAAACATTTTTCAAAATCTCTTATGCTTAATATTAATGCATTGTTAAATAGTTGCTTCAATAGATAAAAAATTATTGCACAATCCATTGTCCATTCAAATATCTTCCCCTTCTTCACCAAGGAAGTGATTGGGTGGCCTATCTTGGAGAAGTTTTTGATGAATATTCTGTAGCGGCCTGCCAGTCCCATGAAGGACCTAAATTCAACCAAAAATTTAGGTGTTGACCATTCCATGATAACCTTGACATTTTCTGGGTCAATTGCTACCCCTTCCCTTGAGATAGTTTGTCCCAAGTAATGAATTTGTGATTGCAAAAAATTGTATTTATAAGATTTGCATAAACACTTTACTCCCTTTGAAATTTGAATATTGTTTCCAAGTTCTCTTTGTGCTCCTCCTTGATCCTTGAATAAACCAAAATGTCATCCACGAAGACTATGACAAATGTATCCCAATAAGGGCACAACACATTGTTCATAAGGCACATAAAGGTTGCAAGTGCAATGGTAAGCTTAAAGGGTACTACCACAAATTCATAATGCCCATACCTTGTTCTGAAAGTTGTTTTGTGGAACCCCTCATCTTTTATACATAATTGATGATAGCCTGACCTTAAATCAATCTTGGAAAATATTGTTGCTCCTCTCATCTGATCAAACAAATCATCAATGCCTTGCAATGGATATATGTTCTTGATAGTTACTTTATTTAACTTCCTATAATGCATTCATAATTTGAGTGTGTCATCCTTATTCTTTATGAACATGACTAGTGCTCCCCGTGGAGACACGCTTGGTCTTACATAAACTTTATCCAACATTTCTTTAAGCTATAATTTAAGCTCAAATAGCTTTGGTGTACTCATCTTGTAAGGTGCCTTGAATGTTGGAGCTGCTTCTAGCATCTCAATGGAGAAATCAACCTCTCTATGAGGAGGTAATCCTAGGATTTCTACTAGAAATACATTTGCATCCTGCTACAACACTGGGTATTGCTTCAACAGTTTGGTCTCCTATTCTTCAATGTTGTTAAAGGTTTTTTCATTACTGGAGACGTGCACTAAAAATAAATGGTAACCTTTCTAGCTGCTTCTCTTGGCTTACATGGTTGTGATCGACCTTACTAAAGTAGGTTTTCACCTTCCTTACAACAACCTTCTTTCTCCATGCTCATCTAGGAACTCAAATTATTTTTCAATCCATGCCTAGCAACATTGAGGTTTTCTATTGTTGGCATCACATTTAATTCAATTAGGAAATCCTTCATCCAATATTCATCCTTCTTCTTTATTCCTATGGCTAATTGAAGTAGCTAGGATTGTTCATGTGGCTCTTGGTTCAATTAAAATCGTCTCATGAGCTCAGGGATAACATAGCTATAATTAGAACTAGGGTCAATCAAAATAGAAATGGTTGTATTGAAAATATTACCTTCCATCTTGATTATGGAAGCCTGATTATTTTCCTATCGATTGTCTAGAGTCGTGTAGATGATGGGCATACCATGTGCCAAATAGCCCATATTCTACACCTCTTGTGCATTGTACAACCTTAGACCAGCTTTTTAGTGTTGTGGGAAATCCTTCCTCAAGTGATTTTCACCACATGTCCAACACATATATGAATTCTTCCCATAACTATTGGCTCCTCCTTGAGTAGAATTGTCCTTTCCAATAGTGTTGATCCTTCATTGAATCTCTTGAGTGGCAGGGGAATTATGTAATTCCTTAACCACTTTCTTCCATTTTCCCCTAAATTTGGCATTGTGTTTAGGCTTCCAATCAAATTTAAAAATCTTCCTATGCTTGGATTGAACATAACAATGTTTCATCTTCTTAATGGAATCATTCAATGTCTGAGGCTCATGGATCTCAATTCAATATTTAAATGATAGAGGTATCCCACTAATAAAGATTTGGATTTTTGCCTTCCCTTCTTTAAGATATGGCACATACCTTAAGAACTCCAGAAACTTGGTGACATACTCATCATCTGTCATTTGTCCCATTTTGAGTTCATAGAACTCTTTTTCCTTGCTATCATAGTAACTTCTAGATAAATATTTTTATCTGAAGATCCTTTTAAATTCATTCCAACTCAAACCCTATTCATTTATGCCTCTAACATTCTTCAAATATTCCCACCATATGTCTTCTTTTCATTCCAGGCTATAGGTGTATACCTTTTCTTTCATGTTCTCAAAATAGTTATGGATCCTGAAGAACTTCTTCATTCCAAGTATCTAAGCTTCTTCCTGTTCATATTTCTTCATCTCTCCATTAAATGAGGGCATTTTTTCCTTATTAAATTCTTATGGCATGTGGTTCCTTTCCTCTTTCTTTAATGGTGATAGTGATAATGATGATAATATATTTTAGTAGTAGAACTAGAATGTTTGCCAGAATGATGTCCATAAGTGTTGGTTATTTTTTATGGGGTACTCAATGGTGCATTACCTCTCACAATGTCTTCACTTTCCCTTTTGTGTTTCTTCCTATACTTGCTGCCATCTACTCTATTTTTTCTCTCCTCCAGTTCCAAAGGGCTCTACATATCTTTATGACTAGCCCCTAGCCCATATTATCTCTGTCTCTGCAAGTATGAGAGGCTTTGCACTATGAATGCATTTACCTTAGCTTGTTTTTCCTGAGCCCTTACTAGCCTTTCATTATCTTCTTTTCAACTCCTTATTCTGAATCTTAGACTCCTCAAGGTATCCATCCAGTCAGGATATTTTACCCCTCACCCTTGGCTAATTGATCCTTCTTCTTTATTTTTCCTAACCTATTCATTTCCATGTTATGAGTGATCATAGCTATATTGTACCACTATGGTCCTCATTCTTCTATCTCTTTCTATATTTTTCTGCTTGATATGTGTTGTCATTCACACATAATTGTTAGAGACATTATCACACAATGAATGACAATAAATCATGTTCATGCTCTTGTTATTGCCAAGCTATTATAGTAAGGCCATATGCAACAAATAGTCCATGTTAGCACACCAACGTCAGTTAATTAATATTTTCTAACATCAATATACATGCCCACATAGTCAACAAAATGTACATGTTGACACAAGTTATTAGATCATTAATAGTAATGGGAACATATCAATTGTTATTCCACACTAACCAACATAGCTAAAAAAAGATGTGACAAGTCCATTGCTACCTTCATCCACCAACAAATCTCATTATGGCTCACACAGTTCATGCATACATAAAGTCATGCCAATATTTCACAATACAAATAACTTTAGCTCACTTTCAGGAGAATAGAGTTCGCTATCAAGAAGGTTCATCAGTGGTAATTGTTAGTAGTTAGGAAATCACTTCTTCAGTTGGCTCAATAGTGATTCATGCACCATAGCTTTTGACTCAAGGTAACTATGGGTAGTTCAACAACCCTCACAAGCACCTAAGTGACTCTTCCCAAACTAAAAAGTTCATCAATCACCAACTTCTAGTGGGTTCTTCAGCCTTACAAGAAATCCACGCTCTCTAAACCATTTACAAAACAAGATTCACTTAGAAGGTTCCTTAGTTGTGCTCCTTTTCTAGGATTTCATTCAGTGCCAGAGAACACTTGTTCTCTTTCCTTTCCAACTCTGTGTTCTCCCACAAAGTAGTTATGAACACAACATTTGCTGCTAATACCTTCCTATTTTTTTGTGCATGAGAACAAGAGGAAGCATTTATTTTTTCTACCAATGAATTAATGTATGACCCCCTTCCTTCCAAATATATTAAGTGCCTTCATTTTCCCCACAACTCGCACAACAACTCCCCACCTAACATTGCAACACATGGTGCTCTTAAATTATTGTCCTCTTCTTTGCTTGTTGTTTAAGCAAAGATGGCACACTTGGACTAGTCTTTCCTTTTTTAGTTAGCTTCAATGCACAATCAACACATTTAATTCCTTTCGAGCAATGAGGACTAGTATTTTAAGAAAAACCATTTCCTCAAGCAATGGAATCTATGTCCCTTTCTCAACCCTTCTAAAATAATTTCGATTATTTACAAGAGGGGAAATGTTAACCAGGGGATATCACACTTACCCTATTATTGAAGGAATTTACATGCATTTTCAATGAGCTCTGATCATTCATCCTAAGGTTGTACAATTCATTTGCAAGAAAATTTGTTTACAAAGCACTTATATTGATATAACGCCCATAACATATCCCATAATTTCTTGGTTGTAGCTTCTCCTAAAACATATTGTTATACTAATTTGAGAGACACAATTAGAATTTGCTCTTTTCCTTGCACTCAAACTTTGTCTAGTATTTTGTTGACATTATTGTAGGTGCAATACTTAGATCCATAATGACCCAATGATATTTTTCTACCAAAATATCTTTCATAGCTCAAAAATTTTTCCATTCAATTTCTCAATCTTTGTTTTTGAATTTCCTGTCATTTTTTTCTAGCACAATACTCCACCACTACAAAGCTCCCAATGCAACCAAGTTTATAATAGACCAAATATAAGTAAACCCCTAACAACAAGGCATCCCCTTCCATCCAATAATTGTCCTAACACCAATCATAATTTTTAACCCTTTATGGTAAAGCAATGCACACACAAATTCTTAATGAAAATTAAAATAAACAATGATAGTCACACATAATACTGAAAAAAATTACCCTAGAAATCCTTAACTAGGAAAACCAACAAAATGTTTAAAGCCGCACTCTAACTTTTGTCATCATCTTACTTCGTCATTTACAATACATAGGATCCCACAGGATCCAAAAACCTAATACATTGACATGGATTATAGTTATTGAGTAGAAATACATTACAATGAGATGGAAAACCATTGACATAAAAACACAAAAATATGAAAAAAAACAAGCCGAAGAAACAATCCAATTCTTTTTCTCATGAACTTCACCCTAAACCCTCACTTCCCCATATTAATGTGTATTATGTGGGGACAAGCATGCAATAATATTTCAAATATCCAACATGAAACAATGTTTAAAACTAAATCACTTTTGTACTTTAAAAAGAACGTAAATCCATATCCTAAAGATGATTAGAAAATTTTCATCATCAATAAAAGAAGCATGAAACTATAAGAGATATAAATACCTACATATCCAATGGGATTCTCTTTCATATATGTGACTTTCACTACCCAAATTAGCTCTAGAAGAAGATGAAATGTTCTATTATAAAAGATTTATGAAAATAAAGTTGTGCAAATTAATAAATAGTATGTCTTATTTCTTGGCATTTAAGAGGATTTGGATCGAGTAAAGGAGCTACAATTGAAATTATGGGAATGTGGAAATGAATTTTTAAAAAGGGACATAAGGTTGTAGATTTGATCTTGATGAATCTAAACGAGTTATAAAGACCTACATATTTAGTGAGATTCTCTTTTTTATAAATGGGATTGACTACCAAAATCAAGTTTAGATGAAGATAAGGGCTATATTTAACAATATCGATGAAAATTTATTGGAGTTATAAAGACCTATTTGTCCAACTAGATTTTATTTAATACGAGTGGGATCATACCAAATCATGTCTAGAAAAATTTAAAGGGTTCTATTTGTTGAAGGAAATGTAACTAGGCTAGGTCTTCATAAATTTAATTTTGATATTTGTATTTATTCAAGAGAAGAGAAATTATTTTTGTATTATTTGTCAATGAGTTTCTTTCTCATTGAAAATAGGTCAAGCACATTTTGAAGTGCTTCTAGAGAATCAAAATCAAAAATGCAATTGATGAGACCCTTTGAGGGCATGTTACATCATACAAGGTCATGGGAACACCTCCAAGCATAGTCAAGTCCTCTCCTATCACCAACGAAGTCTACAGGAAGAAAAACAATGAATAAAAGTGAATTATAGAGAAAAATTCCATGTCGACCTAAAGGATAGTCAAGTCATCCTAAAGAGGAATGACAGACCTCTATTTATAGAGGTTGTCCACTCCTCATTCAACGTACATCTTGTGCTTTGAAATCCGCAAGAAAGAAAGAACAAGAAGGACGAAGAAAAGCAAAGAAAAAGGTCTACAAGGACAACGAAGAAAGGAGGAGGAACAATGAAGGTTAAAGGGACCTTCTCTAGTGTTCACACAGTCACACATGTGAAGGAATGAAGTTCTTCCTACAGTCATTATAGCTAGGAATTACAATGGCAAAACATCTTTTTTCTGGGCTAATAAACAAGGCCTATAAGGTCTCCCCATCCAGCGAAGAAGGAAGGAAAAGATGGCAAATATAAGAGGATTGTGTTAGGGTTTCTGTCCACATGTGCGGAGATTTCAAAAGTGAACTATTGCATATTTGACAATAGATGAAGGCATCATATTGAGAGACCTCATTTGGATGTACAACTAGGTTTACAAGGTCTCTAAGGAAATCTCTCCCTATAGCAAAGTAAAGAAGCCCTAATGTTCTAGGGTTTCTCCTAAGAAGAAGAGAATTTTGACTTGGACAAGCAACAGAAGAAGGACACAGTACTAAGGAGAAAAGTGCCAGAAGGAAGAGGTCCATGTGTTGGAAGTTATAGTGCAGAAAAGAGGAAGGAGTTGACTCATTCTTGAAGGATATCCTAGTCAAGTGTCTAGGGTTTGGTAGTTGTTCAAATAAGAAGCTTCAATAAGAGAAAACTTACAAAGGGTTTTCCTCTCAAGAGTGGAGAGGTTTTGTCTCTAACGGAGAGCCAAATTTTTTATTCTTGTTATTTTGTTTTGGTAGAAATTTGATGAAGTACACACATAAGCATTAATAATAATAAGAAGAACTATAATCTAACAAGAAAAGTAAAAAGACTCCACAAATTGTTATCAAGTAATGAAGAATCATCACAACACTACTTTGCCCTAGATTCTTCAACAATATTCAACAAAACCAATGAAAATGAAGTTCTGTGAATTAAAAAGGAGTTGGTGTCCCTTAATCCTCTCTCCTTTCTTGGCATTGAGGATTATTTTCCTATCTTTGAAATTAGGTGAATGTCGAAATTATTTTTTGAAGAGAGACTTAAAGCTATAGAACTGGCCTTGATGAATTTAAAGGCATATTACGATGTATTTTTCGATAATTTGTGCTAGTTTGGATTTTAGATAGTAAGGACTATATCTTTGCTTGGTTCTACGATTTTCTAAGTAAGCATAGGAAAATTTGTATGGTGAATTAAACTTGACATTAAGAAAAATGCTCATCTCCTTAACAACATGGTGTTTTTCTTGACATGAATGTATCTACTACACTCAAACCTTTGCACTAGTTGCAAATATGAACTATGTTTCATTAATTCTTTCATTTTCTACTTGTTTTGGATGGTCAATACATGATATCAATGTTAATAATCATTTCCTACATAGTGATCTCACTAAGGAGGTTTGTGTGAAATGACTCCTAGAGTTTGATAAGGATGGTATTCTTGTGTGTGCATTGAAGAAATGCTTATATGGTGAGAAACAAGCCCCAAGGGCATGACATGAGAGGATTGACGAGTTCTTTCTTGGTTATAGTTCCAAATCGTGTATTGTATTTATGATGCTTTACATGTAAATGATAATACTTTAATTGTCACATTATGTGTTGATGATTTAGTCAATATTGGAGGTAGTGTTTATCTCATTTTGGGTTTAAAGAAATAGTTAGTAGATGCATTTGAAATGATCAACCTTGGCTTGTTTCACTTCTTTATAGGCATCCAAGTTGCAATGGATAACAATAGTTTTTTTTTTCTCAACTTAAATATGTAATGAATGTATTGTAAAGATTCAAAATGGAAGATAGTGAACCATGACCTACACCTTATTAGTCAAGAATGAATCTTACTAGAAAGTGAGATTATTTGAAAGTTAATGATATTCTCTATAAGTAACTTGTTGGTAGCTTCATTTACTTAACTCATAGTCAACTTGATATTTTCTTTCATGTTAATGCAATCTCTAGGTTCATGTAGGATCCAAAAGAGAGGTACTTGAAGGCTACAAAGTGAATTGTTTTCTATTTCAAGGGTTCTTGTAAAATTGGTATAAAGTGTTGCAGTAAGAAAATGAACAAGTTTGTTCAGTATATTAAATCAAGTTGGGATGGAGATGTAGATGAGAATAAGTTGCCTCATTATGTCTATGTGTTTTATATTGGATGTAGATCCATTGTTTGGTCTTGTATGAAGTAAAATGTTGTTTCTATTTTGATTACTAAGGTTGAATATAGAGGTGTAATTAATAATGGCATAGTGGCAACAATGACTTCACAACTTAATCGGTGAACTCATATTTCCTTTCACGGAAGAGTGAATAGTGTATTGTGAGAACTAAAGTGCAATAAAAGTAATGGAAAACCCTATTGCTCACAATAAGATAAATCATGTGGAACTTCGTACTCATTATTTAAGACAATTGGTACTTGAAACACTAGTTCATCTTATTTACTGCAGGATAGACAATCAAATTGTTGATATGTTTATGTAGCCATCACTAGAAGCTAGATTGTGCAATTTCAAACTATTTTGTGCTTCATAATGCAAGATTTATGAGGGGTTGTAAAGAGATGATTTCACCTCTTGAATCTCTATATAATTATGTTAATGGGTAAGTATTAAGATGTGAAGTTCATATCAATTACAGATCTTCTAAATATAGATATAGTGAGGTGAGAATGAAAAAGTCAAATAAGAATCAACTAAAAATGATCCATTAGTCATATTAACCAAAAATGATTTCAACTTAACCAAATAAAATGTAACAAAAAATAGAATAACCAAAAATTTAGGTGTACCTAAAGTGACCAAAATTTTATATCATTTTTATTTGAAAAACGTAATTATACTTTTTTATTTGAAAAACGTAATTATACTTTGAATTATTTATGAATACAATATATTATTTTTTTACATTATTCTTTAGTATTATTTCAAGCTTTAAATACTTTTATATATTTATTTGAGTGGTTATTACGTACTTCTATGTTTATTTGAATGGCTATTACGTACTTTGATTCATATTTACTTTAGTTATATTTTAATATTATAATGATGTTTTTAGATATCATTAGTTTTTTTTTATAACTCTCCACTTTTACAATTTTTTTTTTTAATTTTATAACTCCTCACTTTTACCATCCCTTGCATTTTCAACATAAATAAAATAACATAATCGAGAGGCTACTAAATACTTTGAAAACCACTAAGATTTTTGAAGACCACTAAGATTGATTTTTTATTTTCTATGTGCATATTTTATATGCCATTCTCTATCATCATCCTCACCCTAAGATTGTTATGTGGATATTTTATACGCCATTCTTAATCATCCTCACACTAAGATTGTGGCTAGTAATCAGGTTTGTCACTCTTTTTTTTAAATTTTATAACTCTTCGCTTTTACAATCCCTTACTTTTTCAACATAAATAAAATAACATAATTGAGAGGCTACTAAGTAATTTGAAGACCACTTAGATTGATTTTTTAATTTTTCTGTCATATGGATATTTTATATGCTATTCTCAACCATCCTCACCCTAAGATTGTGGCTAGTAATCAAGTTTGTCATTTATATAAATATGAGATTGTGACTAATGATCAAGCTTGTCTTTTATATAAAAATGTGTGGGACTTAGAATGAGAAATGGTTTGACAAACTTGGTTTGGACTAGGACATGGTGTTGCACCCAACGGTGAACTTATGGTCATGGATGTAAGGTGGTGGGACCTTTCTATCATTTTCATGGAATATTCGAGCTACCTACCTTGACTTAATGCAAACCCCCAAAAAAATTTATACAACGACACGTAACGGTTTGTCACATAGCATTAGCAAGTTGCAGTGGTTTGATTTTTGAACGAAATCTTTGTCTTTGATGCCGTTCGAACCCACACAGAGATTCCACATCGTCCATTCCCGAACATGTGGCCAATAGCCGGTGGCTAAAAATCTGAACCTGAATTCAATATTTAAATAAATTGAGGATAAGTAAAGCGAGTTTCTTGGACCAAAATTATTTGAAGCCACAAAGTCAAAAATGGCGCTTACGATCTCGTGAAAAGTGGGACGTTGCCTTGCATTTTCTTGGTGACTTCTTGTCATTGCTCAAGTCTACGAAGACTTGGAAGTTGGCCCCGCGGAGATTCCGTAGATTAATCGTACCTCAGTCATGGATAAATTTAATTAGCATATGCGTTGACCGTTTCTCTTTAAAATGATAAAAATTATCATAATTGTTATGAATATATGTTAATGTATTATTGTTATTTAAAAAAAATACATTATTTAAAATAACATTTTGGTGGTTTTATTTTTTAAGTAGTATTTTGATATGGGTTTATTAATGTGTCTATTTATGTTTAAGGAAGATGAGCTTTATTTATGTTTAAGGAAGGAAGATGAGCTTTGACTAATAAGTAGTTTAAGGTTTTTTCCATAAGTTCAAAAATATATTTAACAAAGGATGAAACAAATATTCGTTGTAATTGTGTTAAGGGGTGTTCTCTAGCGTAATATAGAAGAAATGTTGTAATGTCATATCTTTTCTTATTATGTTATCTAAATATTTTGACTCAGTCAAATTATATAACAATAAAAATAAAATTATTCATTAAAACATTTTGATTCATTCGAGTCACATAAAATAAAATAAGAATTAACAATGATAATTAACGTGTCTCTTTATGTTTAAGGAAGATGAGCTCTTAACTAATAAGAAGTAGTTTAAAGTATTTTCCACAAAGTCCAAAAATACTTTCAACAAAAATGATACGAGGAAGAAAGAAAATATCCCTTGTAATTGTTTCAAGAGGTGCTCTCTAGCCTAGTATAGAAGAGATGTTGTCATGTCCTGTTATATTATTTAATATTTTGACTCATGTCAATTACATTAACAATAAAATAAAAACAAATTAAAATTTATTATTAATATATAATTTAATAATACTACAAGCATAGACAGAAACTATTCCATTTTATTTTTCGAAGAAATCTATATATCATGTTAAGTTTTGGCAAATAAAACAATTTTTATATAAGTTTTCCTAAAATTTGACCATTAATTTATTATTTCACTATTGGTCTTGGTTTACCAATGACCAAACTAATGAACAATAAGTCAATAATAAACTATTAAATTTATTTGTGTTACAATAAATCTTTTCATAAATTTATAAAAAATAAAATAATTAATTTATAAAAATTTTAATAAATAATTTTATAAATTTTACTAATATAAATGAAGTAGGAACTAACCTAAATAATATTCCTAATCTTTAACGTAGTAAAAATACCAAATATTAGACAATGACACATGAAGTTGATATTTTTGTGTTATGCGGAAGGTATTCATAGAAGATATGGTTGACAATAATGGAATGAAAAGGATAAGCCACAACTTAAGGGAGGGAAATAAATATGACATTGTTAAAAATTTAAATACAATGAAAAAGATAATAAATTTTAAGAGAAAAACAAAGATAAGGTATTTAAATACAATGAAAAAGATAAAATAAATTTTAAGAGAGAAATAAAGATAAGGTGTGGTTGAAATAATGAGAAAAGATAAAATTTTAAAAGAGATATAGATGAAATATAATTAAAAATGTAAATGTAATGAAAAATAAGATAAGTTTCAAGAGAAATATAGATAAAATATAGTTGAAATTTAAATGTAATGAAAATATATACGAGGACTTTATTTATTTAATTTTTAAAAATTGTTTAAAGCTAAGTGTGTACTGCTATAATAATAATAATAAAAAAAAAAACTTTAAAGTTATAGGATTTGATTTATCGTTATTATTATTAAGGTGAATATTGTATTAATTGGAAAAGTTGGGATTACATTATGAAATGGATAGTCCATGTATGTTTTCACTAGGGAGATCTAACCATAACCAAAAAAGAATCATATTAAGAGAGGATTAAGATGTCAAAAAGAAAAAGGCGGATACAAAAAGTCGAGTGAGATTGAAGTTTTGCCTTGAGATGTACTAGCTAGAGAGAGTTACAACAAAGAACATATAAAGAAAAGACATGAGAAATTATTCTAAGAGCTCTAAATAAGGTACAACGATCCAAACAGGTGATTTTTCCTTCTCATGAGTGGTGCTTCCCATAGGAGGTAAGTCAAGGTGTTGTTATAGTCAATCCAATCTATGATCCATGGTGTTCAAGTGGCAGCAGAGGCACTCTAGAGAATAGACAACATCATCCCTATGCTCAAGTTTGTCCACTAATGTGAGCCCCAAAATAAAATTTAACTGTCAGTATAAATCTATGGTTTTCATATACTAGTTGAAACACTCTCTAGTGTGCCCTATATTAGGGAACCAATACACCCATTCAACTAATACTTTAGTTTTAGAGAGGGAAAATCCATGTGAGGGAGACTCACTCTCAAATCTAGTAATTTCTTCCAGAATAGGATCAAGAGTAAGCTCCTTAAAGATTCCTATGAATTCCTGCAAATGTTGGTGCCTATGGGATTGCCCCGTCTGGGCCCTCTTTTAATAGTATGCCACTCCCCTACGACCTTGGTGCTTTGATGTGGAATTTTAGTGAATGTAAGTTGATCCCAATGATGTTGACACGTAGAGAGATCATTATATAGTTAAGGCTTCTAGCTAATTAACCACCCTTCAATGTACTCAAAATGTGTCATTGTCTAGACACAAAGTTTCGCAAAATAACTGCCAACCAAGCTCTGCCATCTAGGGAAGAACCAATTGTGCTTCCATCTTTCTTATATTTCCAGACTAATAATCCTAAAAATACACCCTTCCATCCAATGTTTCTTAAGCACCAGGAGTGCCCCACAATGTCAGTGAGCAGGTCTTGATAGTAGCTAGTGTAACCTATATAAGATAAGAAGTTGTAGGTGAAGGGGATCAATAGTGGAAATTTCAGCCCAAAAGTGGCCTCCTAAGGAAAAAGAATAAAATAAGAGTTATGAATTTTGGAGGGAAAAGAAGAAAACTACTTTTTTAAATTGTGAATTCTTATTTGCACGTGAATTTTTCTTGTCATCTACCCCATAAGATGACAGGGAAGACTCCCCCTCTCTAGAGTGATAAATATCAATGTTTTTTTTGTAATTATATTTTATCTCTTGGTTATGCTAGTGGTTTATTTGGTTCAAATTTTGATAAGTTTAATAGCACGTATTTTGTACGGATAAAACCTGTTGAGTTATTGTTTTATCAAGCTGTGAAAAGGTTTAGGTATTTGGTTTATTGGTTTGAATTTTTTATCGTAGCCTCTATATCTTAGGGAGGTTCCAATCCTAACCCACATCACTTCATATTGATTCCAGTTGGAAATGGAACCCGAGTTTTACAATGGACCTCCCTTCAGTCGATTCCAGTGTTTTTCGGTTGGTATATTAGAGGAAATTTCTGCCTAAAAGTGCTCATGAAATTTTCATGTAATTTCCATTTCATAATATGTAAACCTATCAAAATACTTTAAATTTAAAAGGAGGTACATATAAATATTTTGGAGGGAAAGCAAGTAAAACTACTTTTTTAAAATGTATTTTTGGCTTATATCCTTATAGTCTTACTAAAACATTTCAAGTGTAGACACTCGTTGGATGCGGAATTAAATTGCACATCCAATGAGTACCCAAAAATAAGAATTGAGCCTATAATTTTAATAAGGTTGTCGTTTTCTGGCCCTACGAAATGAGTAGCAAAATAAACCACTAACGACCATATACATCTTAAATCATTGTGCCACAATCATACAAACCCCTTTTCTCATGCATAATCATTACTATTCCAATTACTTTTGAGAAACCAAGAAGCACCATTAGGCAAGACAAAGGGAAACAAAATTTTACCCTCCCACTACTACTTTTCCTGGTGATTTGGAATGGAATTTGGCGCTTCAGGTTAGAAAATTTTCCAACATTCTTCTATACCGATATAAACTAGGCTTGTCTCAAAACCATTATGAGTCTACCATGTAGACAACTAGCATTTTCTACCTTTTCCTCCTCTTTCAAGCTTCACAAACCAATTTGAATCAGATTCCAGATGTCATTGTTCTACATGTGGAGCACCATAGTGGAAAGGGCAAGGGGATCTTGAAATCAACCTATTTTTCATGAGTAAATAGTTCGTGATTCTTTCCATAGTCCCACCACCTTCGTTCTTCTCCAGAATGATCAGGTGAGTTATGCTTGATTAATGATTGGTCTATGTGAACACTACTTTGTTTAACTCCGGTTGGGGATGGACTGTCATCTCCCACACTCTTTAGCCAAATGGGAGGAGGGGGGGAAGGGGGGAATAGCTTCCCCCATTTTTCTAAACATCACCCCACCTAACGTTAATAATTATTATTATTATCAAAATTTATTTACATATTGAATTAAATATAATTTATATATATATATATGCCTTTTAATATTTTCAAGACACTAAAAATCATTATCATATTTAAATTGTATTTAATGACTAAAATTTATGATAAATTATTCTTTGAATTTGTAATTAAAATTTTGAGAATAAATACTTAAAATATAACCCAAAAAATACAAATTATTATATATTTATACTAAGTCTAGAATGTTGGGTTGTGTTATATTCTTTCCACATAGTTAATAGGGGGTTTGAGGGGTACCCGTAACCCCACTTTATG
>APFE031169672.1:0-12309 GCA_000404065.3 Pinus taeda
TGTAGCATGGGGAAAAGGTAGGATTTTTATGGTTAGAAAGAACTAGGGTTTGATAGGATTTAGGGGTAGGGTTTGTATAGTTAATTTGCAAATGAGATCAATAAATATGACATATTAACATATGTGATTAACATGGGAAAATGAAAGGAGGGACATAAGGAAAAATTGCCTTGAAAAACAAACAAACTGTCATAACATATGCTTGCAAAACAACCATCATTCAACCTATCTTCTATTGATTTCTTGCATGAAATTATGACCATAATCCTCCTTTGTAATCATAACACCATCACAAACCACGTGGAGGAGACATACCTTGACAGATTTGAGAGGATTTGGAGAAGTTGAACTGTTTGGGTGAGTTTTTGTGCAGGCAGCCAGAATGGTCGCGCACCACCCAGGAATGGTCGTGCACACTGTAATAGTCACGCCCGTGTAATTTTATACAGCGCAGAACCCACCAAAAAGTCGTGCACCACCCCGGTGGTCGTGCACACCTGAGGAATGGTCGCGCACCTTCCCAAGCTCGGAATTTGCTGCAAATTGCCCAAATCGCTCTCTTGCCTCTCTCCTTGTAATTTCTTGCTCCCAAATGCACAATGAGGGTTTTCAAAGAGGGAATTTACCTTTATATGATTTCATTTGAAAAAATTTAACTCAAAAACCCACTTTATAATGTTTATACTTGCTTTTCTTTTTAACATTGTTTAGAGTCTTTTTGTCTTGAAATGAGCTCTTTTGATGCGTTTGACTCCGTTCTTTTTGCAGGTTGACCATCTGATGGATTGTGGTGAAGGAACCAGGGTTGTTTCCGGAACTTTTGCAAACCTCTGAAAATTTCTTTATTTTTACAAATTTGACATGACCTTAGACTTAAAAACAGGTTTTTTAAATCCAAGGTATAAAATGATCTATAGCTGATGGAAATAACAATGAAACATATGTACATAGCTCCTTCTGGCTTGCTGGGCGCTCACTGACCTTGACTCATGACCTTGAAGTGATTTTGACTCAAAACCCTAGACCTAAGACCTGGGACCTCAAGACAAAAACAAAAACAAGTATGACTCAATTACATTGTAGTATGACTTGATCCAGCAAAGCCAAGAAGGGAACAAAGACCAGCTCCTCCATTCAGTGTTATGGCATGCCTAGTGGGATGCAAAATTGACACTGATGAGACACCTAACTATGCATATGCAAAGAGCTATTGATCACTGATGGAGGGCTCAAGACCGACACTAACATGTTGCATGGTTTTTAAGGCTCCATGGTGTGAGTGTCCCATGTGCTTATTCCAGAGTTCTCCAACATCCTAACTCTATACTTCTCCTGCCTTGCTACTCATTGCAATGCAAGCTTCCACCTCAAGTTTATAGAGATTCTTCACTCAAACTCCAATCTATTTCACCTACCCGGCAGCTACATGTCTCAGAAAGGCTTTCCCGTTACTGAAAACAACATCATAGCCACAATCCTTCAATACAAATACATAGATCAAGTTCTTCTTTAGCCCAGGTACATACATGAAATATTTCAGATGAATATGGGAGCCTGAATCCCTCTTAAAGGTTATGGTACCAATTCCTTTGGTACTATACCACCCATCATCCCCAAGTTCTATGTGCGTTTGGAGATCCTTCTACTTTAGGCTACTGAAGAATTCTTTGCATCCTGTCATATGGAACGAGGCACCTAAATCTAGATACCACAAACTCCCCATTACAATGTTGGCCATGCATGGAATCAGGGTGAAGTCTAATTCAAATTATGAGCCTAGTGCTTCACCTCCTACTCCTCCTAAATGCTTCTTGTTAGAATTCTTGTGCAAACATTTGTTGCATAGTGCCCAAATTCATGGCAGTAAAACATTTTATCTTGCTTAGGTCCTTCTTCTTGCCATTCTTTTAGCTAGACCCTCGATTTCATTGGACCTTCTTTCCCTTTCCTTTCTTTCCCTTCCCAACCAAGGAAAAATTCTCTTTCTCCTTAGATTTTAAATATACTATATCTCTAGTGTTCCGATGAATTTATTCCTGCACTAGATTGGACCAAAGTCTCTCCCAATATGGAAATTTGTCCCTTCCATTTATAGAGTCCTAATAGTTGTGCTATGATTTTGGAAGGCATAGGATAGCTAGGCTGACTAGTTATGAAGAGGGAATGTATTATCTAACTCCTCCAAGCTCATCTCGACACCGAGTGAACCTGGAGAGGTAATGTGGAATGGTTTCTCCTTTTTGGATGCAGATGTTTCCGAGCTTGTTCCTTAATGCCAATTTTATAGCATCACTACCATTTTCGAATATCTTAGTGAGGGTCTTCCACATAATACAGGGAGTCTCCTTTCTATGTAAATTCGAGAGTATGTGGTCTCTCACAACCTCCAGGATGATCCTCCTAGATTTTGTGGTATCCTTCTTCCATTGGGCTAAGCGACGTGCATCCAATACTGCTGGCCTTGGAATGCCAATTTTGGTGTACTCTAACACACCATTATCATCAATAACGGCTTCTATCCTATCCTTCCAAGATATGAAATTCGAGGTTCCCTCAAGGGCGTACTCCAATCTCAATTTGTTGAAAGACATTTTCCCGCACAGAAGAAAACTTCTTCACTGAATTTTCAAATCAAAATATCTGAAGGAGAGGCTCTATAGATTGGTTTATAATGTGATTTGTACTATGATATCAGGTAGAAATTAAAAGAAATTTTCTACTACTGATGAATTCAAATTGAAAAAAGGAAATTACAAATTTTCTCTATTATTCTACGAAATGGAAACCACATTTTAGAAACACATGCAATGATGTGCAACCATTAAAACACCACAAGAATGCAATGATTTATAGGGGAAACAAACTAGGAAAAACCCCTATGCTATTTTTCATTAATTAGATGAGAATGATAAACTATTACATGTCTTTCTTTGATCCTGAAGCACACCCTGCACTATAAACATGTTCTCCTGCTGATTGTCCTACTCTAGCTAACACTTAGCCTATTCAAGGCCTCAAATTTCTCTTATTTCCTTGTGTAATCATGGAGGAAATTAGATCCTAAAAGATAGGAATTTTCTCCTATTTTCTTGTGCAATTCCCAAGGAATGATTCACTTGCATAACTTCTAAGCCTGTACACTCAACTAGTATACAATTGATGATTACAATGTGCCTTTTCCTCCACACTAACTAGGAAATTTGAATTCCATGCATGTCTGGGCTATTTTTAGCTGATTGACTAGTTTAATTGAGAGATCATTGAGATAACAATAGTTCTACTACTCAACTGACCTTCTGTTGAAGAAAATGTAACTAGGTTCAACTTTCATTATGACTTGTAATTATAATATTATGTAAAAGAAGAAACAAATTATTATTATTCCTTGCATCATGGGTTTTGTGAGAAAGATGTGTTTATCATAGGTCAAAGAATTCTTCTTGATGTCTTTAAGATTTTATGTCTCAACATAAGTATTATAGAAGTCATGATGTTAAATATCTACACTCCAAGAACGAATGTCACTATCCTTGTGCAAGTCGACTAAATAAAAGACAATGATCTCCTTGAATGATACGTCGGCCTAGCTTAAGGCACTCATGTCGGCCTAATACACCAATGTTGATCTCTCTCTCTCTATATATATAAGGAGTGATGTTGCATTACACACACAAGTCTCCAGATCGTCTTAGAACAGTCATCGAAGAAGACGTAATGCAATACACAATGATCAAGGGTGATACATATCTCGATGAAGTTTGAATATAGCTCTCAAAAGACTATATATATACACAGTGACAACTCTCATTGAAGTTTGAATATAGCTCTCGAAATACTGTATATACACATATCTCCTCTCGATGGTGGCCCGTCCTATCATCATCAAAATAGCGAGAACATGAAGGACTATCTCAAGACAGTGGAATGATTAAAGTAACTTATTCTTGAGCAAAGAACTGTAGTAGTCGAGGACTATGACAAGACAAAGAAGGTATAAGGAGACCAAAAACTAAAGGAGTGCAGTGACATAAAGTCTATAGACTGTGGATTGAAGGCCGAACAATGTAGGGGATAGTGATAAGAAACTTGGAGGTAATCTTGAGTCAATTTTGTCAAGGGTTTTGGTATTCGTCAATTGGAATCTCTATAAGAAGAATTCTATGTGGGTTTTCCTCTCCAAGTGGTAGAGGTTTTTGGCTTGGCAGGATGCCAACATCTTGTGTTCTTGTCTCTTTGTTTTGGTATCTATTTGATGAATTAATGAAGACATACTCTAATAATAGTTAGTGAAGATTTGAATAAGAAGATAAATGGAAAAACACCTCACAAATAGTTATCATGCTAAGAAGAATCACATTAACTACATTTTCCCTAGATTCTTCAACATGGTATCAGAGCTAAGGTGCTGAAGTCAAAGGAAGGGCAACAAAATAGACATACAAGGATCAGTCTCCAAAAATGGCATCAAAACAAGTTGAAGGGTTTTGGTCAAGATTAAAGGATCAAGTCTTCAAAAATCAGTCTACAACAACAAGACAATTCAATATCAAGTAATCTAAGTCAAAGTGAAGTCTCAATGCTAGTGCTCAGAATTCAGATCAAAGTCAAAAGAAGGAAAACAAGTACCTCTCATGGTTTCGGTGCTAGACCCAAATTGGGTGTCATTACAATCTATTTCATACCATAGGGATCTCAACAACTTAAGTCTGAAGCAGTTTCGATGCTTGGTATTAGACAATGCTTGAAGGTCTCAAAGGAGATCTTTGTTCATGCTAGTCAACTAAAGTAAGGTTCTACTCCAACAAGGAGTATCACAACAAGGCCACTAGGATATACAATCACATCATACATTACAACAATATCACTTCAAAAGGAGAACACAATGCCACATCTTGGGTGGACATCATGGCAGTTCTCTCAAAATTCTTGATTTCAATTCCATACCCTCACAGTCAAGGAATCAAATAATCTCAACATATCATTAAAGGCAATAGTGTTTGGTGCTAAACAATGCAAGGAAGTCTCAATAAAGGTTTTGGAACTCTAATGTACCAGGAAGATCAAGCAAGAATCTCATTGAAGGAGATCATTCAAGAAAGCATCAAGGTGAAGATTTTATCTTCACATGACAAGTAAGTATCTTTTCATTCTATATTCAAGTTTGGTTAAATGACTTCATGATTTCAAGGACATCTATGAAATGGATGGGTTATCAAGATTCCTTGCATGAAGAAGGAGAATACACATAGTCCTCTAAGTATCTAAAGTAATCAAAAGGTCTCCTCTGAATATATGAAAGGAGATATTTATGAAAGATTCTCTCACATAGAAAAATTGGAGACATCAAAGTGATGTAGATGATAAAATCATTCTCTTAAGGTGCAATAAAGAAGGTCAAATGAAATTTGATCTACATGAAAGTAAAAAAAGGCATCAAAGGATGTAGGATATATTCACAAGCTCTTATATATAATATTTAGGAATGAAGACAACCATCATTGATGCATTGGAAAAGTAACAAATATCCATGAACAAGAAGGTTAACTCATTCAAAAACTTATAATCTCTATGCAAGATAAAGAAGGAAAAGTTGATGGAAAAAATATTGAAGGTTAAAAGAACTCAACCATGTGTAGAAAAGGAAGGCAAGGTTGGTCCTCAAGCAAGACAAAATAAGTATAGTTAAGATTCAATGCTATAGAAAGATTTTGGAAGATCATATCACAGAAAGATGGAGGAAGCTGAAGATAAGGGCCAAGGAAAGCGGGAGTAACAAATCTCTCCTATGAGTAAGATAGTATCCCTCACAAAAAGGTCCTATCATAAGCTCCTAGATATTGTATTATAAGATATGACAATGATAATAAGATGCATCATGGCATCATGGAAGAATTAGAAGCAAGATCTCGTGACATCACCATGGGAATCATGAAGGACAAAGGGGAAAAATCCATCACAGTCAAACATGAAGGATATATCTCTTCGGAATCTCATTGAACATTGAAGGAAAGACAGATGTCATCCAAGACAAGGCTCATCATACATCAAGGCAAAAATGAAACATCTTCCAGATGGGGATATGAAAGATCCTCAAGGTTCTCTCATGGAATCCTCATCAGAGGGTTCACTAATCCAAAGAGGAAGCAAGTGTTTCATCTGGAACTCCAATTTATGGAATTCATGAGATGATGGTGTGATGACATGAAGCAGATCAAGGGATTGAAGATATTTTCAATCAAGGAAGCTGCTGGAAGAAACCTAGATGACCTAAAGGAAAAATGAGGTATGTATGTTTGTATTTAATATTATAATGTCATGTCATATGGTTGTAGGTAACATAGATCATTACTTCTATCTTGAGAAGCGTGATCAAGAGAAAAAAGATCTTCTCCTATGAAAGAATGCAGGAAGGCATAAGTCACACTAGATGAAATCAACATAATATGTCCTCATATGAAGTATGAGGTAGTTGACTAAGAAAATCTGATTGAAAGCTCCTGGAAATGGAATGTGTGAGGAAGGAAGAGATCGTGAGATATGCAACCATGATGAAGGTGATCAACATCCAAAAGACCAAGAATATTTGACTAGGAAATCTCCTGGAAAGATATGAAGACTTTGATGAAAGTCTGAAAAAGATGAAGACACTTGACAATGGATATTTTTGGGAGATGTGTCAACATGTATGCAGGATGTTGATACCTACCGAAAGATGTCATGATGAAGAGCCATCTTGAAAGGTACAATCTGATTTAATGTTATGTTTTGGTTTCTTGAATAATATCTGGATGAGTTCATGTAGGGCTACTGGCACAAGAGTTGTAAGTACAAGTACAACTAGCATTCATGTGGTGGATAGAAATTCTTGAAAGAAACATGATGAGGAATAAGTATCCATATAACGAAGGTTCCATATATATATCAATAAGGCCACTTTCCATGAAGAAAGGAATGACATAATGAACCAAGAAGGAAAGTGATGGATGGATAATACCCTACAAGGAAGAAGCTCAACTAAATTATTATTATTATTATTAAAAGTAGGTAAGAGGACCAATATTCTTTGAGGGATGTGAACCCAAGATAAGAATAGTCCTAGAGGTCATACTTAGTGAACACCCAGGTGGGTATGAACCTTGAGAGACAATGATGAAGGTGTCTATAAATCATTGGTCTCACCAGAATTGTAGCTCATGGTCTCGTAGAGAGATGGAGATGTTAGTCAAGGCCTTGCACTATCACGATGTTGATCGATATGATGCTACATAGATGGGATTACCAATCTGATTATTCTTATGAGAAATTATTCAAATTGAGAATGACCAAGTACCATCATGAATACATCCCTAATTAAGAGGGAGTGTTCAAGAAAATGTAACTAGGTTCAATTTTCATTATGAATTGTAATTATAATATTATGTAAAAGAAGAAAAAAATTATTATTATTCCTTGCATCACGGGTTTCATAAGCAATATGTGTTTATCATAGGTCAAAGAGTTCTTATTGACGTCTTTAGGATTTTATGTCTCAAGATAAGTATTGTAGAAGTCATGATGCCAAAGCTCTACACTCCAAGAATGAATGTCACTATCCTCGTGCAAGTCAGCTAAATAAAAGACAATGATCTCCTTGAATGATACGTCGGCCTAGCTTAAGGCACTCATGTCGGCCTAATACACCAATGTTGATCTCTCTCTCTCTCTCTCTCTCTCTCTATAAGGAGTGACATTGCATTACACACACAAGTCTTTAGATCATCTTAGAACAATCATCAAAAAAGAAGTAATGTAATACACAGTGATCAAGGGTGATACATATCTCGATGGAGTCTGCCTCTTACATATACATCGTGACAAATCTTGATGAAGTTTGAATATAGCTCTCCAAATACTATATATATACACAGTGAAAACTCTCAGTGAAGTTTGGATATAGCTCTCGGAAGACTATATATATACACAGTGACAACCCTTGGTGAAGTCTGAATATAGCTCTCGGAAGACTATATATACACATATCTCCTCTCGGTGGTGGCCCATCCTATTATCATCAGAATAATGAAGAACATGAAGGACTGTCTCAAGGCAATGGAATGGTTAAAGTAGCTTATTCCCGAGAAAATAATTGTAGTAGCTGAGGAATATGATAAGACAACAAAGGTAAAAGGAGACTGAAAAATGGAGTACAATTACATAAATTCTATAGACTGTGGATTGAAGGCCGAACAATGTAGGGGATAGTGATAAGCATCTTGGAGCTAATCTTGAGTCAATTTTGTCAAGGGTATTGGTATTCATCAATTGGAATCTCTATAAGAAGATTTTTATGCGGGTTTTCCTCTCTAAGAGGGAGAGGTTTTGGCCCTGGAAGGATGCCAACATCTTATGTTCTTGTCTCTTTGTTTTGGTAGCTATTTGATGAAATAATGAAGACATACTCTAATAATAATCAGTGAATATTGGAATAAGAAGATAAATGGAAAAACACCTCACAATAGTTATCATGCTAAGAAGAATCACATTAACTACATTTTCCCTAGATTGTTCAACACCTTCAATTGACTCAATTAAGTACTTGAGCTCAGTGAACTGAGTCAAACTGAAAATAACAGAACTAGATTGCTAAATTTTAGCAATCACTACATGCACAACTCTAATTATAGCCTATAAATCAAATTTACTAAGTAAACTAGTAGACAAATCCATATCACACAAGTTAATTGCCATCCAAGTCATTCTACTGATGTGGAAAATGGAATTATTAAATTTGACTAAGGCACAAATCAAATTTAACCTTTCTTGCTACACTTTCTAACAAAGTTGTTAGAAATATTTGGAATGGTAGAATGCAAGTCCCTAGACACACCAATGGAGATGAACTTCAATAAGCTATTGTTGGACCTCATTTTTCAAATATTTCTGAGTATCTACAGTTGATTGGGGCATTGATGTTCCTCATGAAAACTCATCTAGACATATGTTTTACAGTCAAGACTTTGAGTCAATTCATGACTGAGCCCCCTCATGTACACTGGGTTGTTTCCAAGCATGTGCTGAGATATTTGCATACGACGATCAATATTGGTTTGAGATATACTACAAGAGAAGTGATAATACATGGATAGAATGAAGTCGACTAGGCTAGGAATGCTATTGACAGGAAGAGCACATCAAGGTGCTACTTTAGTTTGGTTTCTACCATGATATCTTGGATGAGTAGGAAATAAAATTCTATAGCTTTGAGTATGATTGAAGAAAAGTATATTTCTGATAGCATGGATAACTGTGAGGCAACATGGTTAAGGAAGCTCTTTAAAGAGCTTCTTAAATAGGTTTTGGATACATATGTGATATATTACAACAACAAGAGTGGGATCCGCTTAACAAATAATCCCATGTTTCATGATAAGTCCAATCATATTGAGATCACGTATCACCACATATGAGATATGGTGCATAGAGGAGTAGTAAGACTCCATCACATTTCAACTAATGAGCAGATAGAAAATATACTCACCAAGGATTTTATGAAAGGGAAGTTCTTGGCCTTCAAAGAGTAGCTTAGACTAATGGATGTGACCCTCTTGGGTAAGGGTCTCAGCTGATTGAGAACACTAAGCATGCTCTTCCCCTTGTTGAGCTCATAGTGTGAGGAATGAAGAAGTAAGGTTTCTTAGAGTTGAGGGAACTTTGGACAATAGGATAGGGTGTGATCCTTACTCTTGTGGTAAGTCGAACTTGTCTATTGTAACTTTGAAAATGTATACCCTAGTTGGAATCTTACCCATAAGATGGGCTTGTTGGGATTCGTCTTCCCCATCTAGCCAATGGGTTAAGGTGACTTGAGATAGGGTGTGATCCTTACCCAACTAGGTAAGTCGATCTCGCTCAAGTCTTAGGATATAGGTGTTTTACCACTTGAATCTTAAGGGTCTAGATGGAGGATCAACAAAAAATAGGACAAAGTGTGATCCTTAAGTCGATCTCAATTGTTATCACTAGGTGATAGGATAGAGTGTGATCCTTAAGTTGATCTCGCCTATTGTCATAGGTCAATAGGATAGAGTGTGATCCTCGACCTTGCGATAATTAGATCTTGCCTATTGATAGAGGATGGTAGCTTAAGCTCCCCTATACTATCAAAGTCTTCTTCTTTTAGACTTGAGTGTTTAGAAAATGAGTAGAGATGAAATTTGACTTGATGATGATGAGACATTTGAGATAGGACATACAATGTAATCACAAAATTTTTCCCTAGCTGAGAGGGAGTGTTAATGTGGAAGCTCAAGGACAAATTCCCTCCTTTGGAAAAATTTCCTCACCCAAATAACACCCTATTTTCCCTTGGAAGAATTTAATTTTGTCAAGGAAAAATATATTTTTAATAAAAAAAACCCTCAAGGACACAAAAATACAGGTCCACCTAAAGAAAAAATTGGATCTCCAAGGACGCATAAAAATACAAGACAAGTCAACCTCATTTGGCATCACATAAACTCATCCATTCTTCTCTCTCTCCTGTTGTGATTAGTTTGTACATCTAAAATTGCAAGTCTCTCTCTCACACATGTAGAGGAAAGGAAGGACAAATATGAAATTCTATGTTAACTGTTTTGATATTCTGTCCAACTGATTGACCATCTTTGACTTATCACTTTGACATGGTTTGAATAGTTTTGGATCTGTGTGAGGAGGCCTAATTGTTTCGCACAAAATCAAGGAAATATAAGAAGTTTGACTTCTGTTGACTGTAGATTTGGACAATAGACTTTCTCTATCCCTTGTTTGGGTTTGATCGTGGATTTTGGGACCATTTTGACTAATATTTGACCAACTTGGAAGGCCACATTGAGTGGCAGTTTGATCAAGAATTTTAGAGGGTTGTTGATTATTGACTAGAGGATGGACTAGGGCATCATCTGCTACTATTGACTTTGACCATATTTGACTTGGAATAGATTTGACTATTGTCTCATCATTTGGATATTGTTGGTTGATTTTGTTGGATAGTCAAAGGTTTGAATTTGACTCTTGATTGGTGAATTAGATCATTATACTCTCTCTGTTGAACATTTTATGACAATATAATAAGAATAATAATTTGAAAGGGTTTTCCCCCTTGTGGGGTTTTTCTCTGGCCTTTGACCAAATTTGGTGTCTCTTGTTACTACTCTTGATTGTCTTCTATTGTACATTGCATTTACTGTTATATCTACAATCGTTATTGATCATTGGAAGATTAAATTATTTTTAAAGATTTCTAATTGAAGAAAATAATTGGGATAAAGTGATTGTAATAGCATAGAAAATGGAAAATTAACACAAAAGGCCTACTTCTATTCTTCAAGGTAGTTGGAATTTGTATTATGGTTATGTCACAAAAATTTGGATCATATTATAAAATGGGAGCTTCAATGCTTTTCATAGATCCTTACATCATTCCATGGATATAGTGTCTTAGATCTTGTAGCTTCAAGCTTCATATTTTGTTACAAATATACTTCACATTCTTCTACATTCATCATGAGACATACTTTGCATCCTTCCTTACTTATAATTCACATCCTTCCTCAGATATGACTCATATCCTTCTTCAGATGTACTTCCCATTCTTCCTCAGATATATGTTATTTATGCGATATCTTTGGAGAGGGGCGACTGAGCTATATATATAGTCTTCATCAAGAGTGAATGGGTGGCTTTGTAGGAAAACCAACATGACTTCTTGGAGGGTTGACTTAAGCACTTTAAAGAGACTAGAATGTACAATAAAAATATATATTTTTCTTCTTTTTAAATGTCCAAATGAGACATGACAAATAATTTTTCATTTTGATTCATAAAATTCATTTTTGACACTTTTACAAAAATTATAATTATTAAGGCCTAACCTAGTTACAATTTCAACACTCCCTCTTAACTAGGGAGGTATTCATAATGACTCATCCAGATATTCAAGTTGAATATTTCTATGAGAAAGGATGCAGATTGATAAGCATTAATGATGATAACATCATCATAACCAACATTATCAAACTACCAAGGCCTTGAAAAGTAAGCTCTATCTCTCCACTAGATCAGAGCGCAACGTTGGGAGGCATTCAATAGGACACCACATTACCTCTCCAAGGAACATACTCCACCTAGGTTCACCAAAATATGTCACAAGACTTGACCATTTCCTTCTAATCCATTGTCACAATAATTGATACAAGGAATTTTTGGTCCTTTAGACCATTCTTATATCATATCAATGTACTAGAATTACGGTTGTTAGTTATGTTCATAATACAGATCTTAAGAATGTTT
>APFE031169673.1:0-135637 GCA_000404065.3 Pinus taeda
GATGTAATCAGTTGACCTTGTTCCTTTAGGCAGTGAAGCAACCCTTTTAGGGACTTAAGAGCCCTCAGTTTATGGACATTTGTGATTGGGGTTGAAGTGCCCAAAAATGTATATAACAATTGCCCCCTAAAGCATGAGTTCGTTAATCATTTCTGATGTCGGGTGAAATGCTTTACTATGAGGATCTGAAGTTTTTCTGAGCTGGGAGGTGACCTATAATAAGATACAATACAATACCTTATATGACAACATTTTTTCATGATCTAGCTGAGGTGGGCATTCCCATGCTCATCTTTATAAACTCATTTTCATGTACATAGGACAGACGATCGTCTGTGTGACAGACTGATGATATGGACACATCATCCTTTGGTTTGGATGATCATCTGTTCGGCAATGATGTACACTGGAT
Source organism: Pinus taeda (assembly GCA_000404065.3). Lineage (NCBI taxonomy): Eukaryota > Viridiplantae > Streptophyta > Pinopsida > Pinales > Pinaceae > Pinus > Pinus taeda. The sequence continues at coordinate 413 of APFE031169673.1, forward strand.
GTTTTTATATTCCTGAATATATCGCATCCCGGATGGATGAAACTAGATCCAGGGTCTTCAAACTCAGCCAATCTTCACTCGGAGTACAATTCGATCCATGTGAAAAATGATTTGGAGTCCACATGGAAAGACATCGCCTGATTACCAGCCAATGATGTAAGCTATTAACAGGCACGAGAGGAATCACCAATAATGACCATGACCCTCAAGGTACTACAGTACAATCTACGTGGTGTGAAAAAGGGACTTGGTGTTGAACACCACGCAAAATCTCTCGGTCGAAGGTCATTGATGTAAACTTGTCGCCGAAAGTGAGAAACTTACCATTGAGGCATGCAAGCTTCAAAGTACTGAAAGGGTTGCTCCTAAGTCAACTTCTTGGATAATGAGTTGGTGTCGACAAGAAGCGACCCATCTCAGGAGGGACTTAATGAATCCCACATCAATGACATGGAACAAAGAAAATGATTTTGGAGGTGAAAACAAACTGATGATATGGGGGTTGAGGGTGGCGGTCATGAAGGAATGAAGCATGAATGAATTACAGTGGGTGAGACTCAGGTGAATTGTCTTAATGACTTCTCTTTAACATATCGGCGACACTGACGATGGATTGGTAGCGTAGAGATAGATGGTGTGATGGACCAATGGTGAGGACTAGTGAACGGAACAACCCAACCCGGCATGGATGCGGAAGGAAAGTGTCATGTTCAAGAGCGACTTGCTACCATTAAAGTTTCTTCTTATTTTCTTCCCAATTTTCCCTAGTCATTGTTGACCAGTACCCCTTTATTTTTGTCAAGCTTGAGGAGGATAACATATGCTTGTTCTATAATCCGCCCTTCGGGCGAACCTGTCACTATATTTTAGCGAGCCTAGCCACAGTGAAACTCGTTCTCGTCCTGTTGGACAAGTTTGTCGCTATTTAGTTAAAAGTGTTTAACGACAAAGATAACTCGGTCTATTTCAATTTTAGAGAGTCTGAAAGAAACGGAAAGAAGACTCTGAAGATTCTCTTTTGTTGTATAATCCCTTAAGTACAAAAAAGCGTAAAATAATACAAAAGTGATGAATTTTCGACAGTTTTAACAAGCCAAACAAGACAAGCACTCAATCTTTTTGTGTAATAATCCCTCAGATCCAAAAATATTAAAATCTAGAGGAGGGATAGCACTTTCAATGCCTTTTTAACGAGCTAGAGAGGCCAATCGCTCGGCAATCTTTTCATATTTTACGAGTCATGTGAAAAGAGCTTAAAGAAGACTCGTTTTCGAGGAATGAGTGATGGTTTCGAGTAGCAACTGATTCCAGGTAAGGTTTGGAATTTTCCAATCACGGAAGAGTTACAAGGATGGCTAGCAGAATCACTCTTCGTAGATGTTCCTCGAAGGGGTAAACAATCATGTGGGGGTGAATGATCAGCTAAAAACAGAGTGGAGGTGACAGCAAGAACACGACCAAGGCTCAAAAGCTAGCGATAACGCATTCACAATGGTTATTTATCTGTTCATTTTTTAATGAGCTTAAACGCGGGGAGAAACACTTGCTCATGACTTATGTTTATTTTTTAACGAGCATGAACTATGCGCTAAAACTGCTCGTGGAGAGTTTATTTTCTAACGAGCTTGAACTCTACAACAACATTGCTTGCCAGTCGTATGATGAAAATGTCTCATTCAAGATGCTATTTTGAAGTGGCTTACATCTCTAAAGCTTTGCCACGGATCCTTTCTTTATGCAAGCTAGGAAATGACTAGCCTTATGGGTTTAAAGGGTTATAGGTCCTACAAATTTAAAAAATAAATAGCAGCTCTTCACTTGCATGTAGAAAGGTTTGCATGCCCCCACGTATAGCGGAGTAGAGTTTCCAGGTTACCCCTCAATTTGCAGACAAAAAATTTGTTCTAGCGGGAAAGGCCTACCTTCTAACGGAGGTATCTTATCCGGTCTAATTCACTTTTCCTAGACGGACGGGTATCAGACTAGTCATATATCCTTCGCCGAAACCTACCCTATACCTAGAGTTTTGTTGTTGAAGCAAACCAGGGTGCATGCCCCCTAGGTTTCAATCACACCTTCCTGAATCACTCGCGCTCATCAGGTGGACGGACGAGAGACCGATGAGACATTTCTTGCGTGAAAAGACCATTCAGGGATGGCATTTGACTATTTGCAATGTGTGAACTTGGGAATGACATTTGGTCTACGAGCTTGACCATTCTGCCTTCGTGCGGCAAACACATTACTCTAAAGAGTGAGGAGACGATGGCTCCCATGCAATAAATATAGTTGCGTCCAACGAGTATATTGTAATCTAAAGGTCCTTGAACTACCATAACGTTCATGTGAACATTTTTCCTTCTCAAAGTAAAGGGCACATTTGGAAGGATCCCTAAATGTTGACTAGTTCCCTTGTCAAAGCCTGTTAGATTTCTCATTTCAGGCAAAAGAGGTGGAAAACCAAGTGCTTTCCAAGCATTTGAGGAAATGATACTCACAGAATCCCCTTCATCGATGATGGTACCAACCATGACCATTCTGTAAGCTTGTAAAATAATTTTGAATGGTACACTGGCTCGTAAACTGGGTCTGCCTAGTAGATTCCAGTCGAAGAAAACCACTAGGTTGCTTGGTGGTGGGACCAAATATACGGCCGGGTAGGAATTTGATGAACTTCCTTCCTGCGGTAAATGAATCGGGGAACTGCCCCCAAGCTCATTGGAGTCAGTGTTGATGAAAATAATTTGAACGGTGTCATTCTCTTTCTCTTCAGTGATTGTATCATTCGAAGATGAACACTCTGAAAGCAATATCGGGTCAACTATTGTATCGACCCTTTGACTTTCATCTGGTATGGATTATGAAGGTTCATTTTCAACGATAGGTGCTTCGTCTGACCACAAGGATGGACCAGCCGGATTTTCAACCAGTGGAGGACTCAGAAAGAGTTTTTGATATCTAGGAGGAAGACGTAACAGTGAAACCGGACGATTATCTAAAACTCTTTTAGCCTCTTCAAGGAAGGGACAACGATGGACGGTGTGATCGCCTTCACACAACTTACAAGGAATTCTAGGATTCCTTCTTTGTCCATGTGCTTCACTTTCACTGGTCGACGGTGAGCATTCAACATGGTCGCCGGAGGTTGATGCTACTGGGTGGTGCAAACGAGGAGACCAATCCCTTATGATCCGAGGGATGGAGGGACAATCCCGGTGATAGTGGTCTCCATTGCAAATGATGCAAGGAGATTTAGGTTTTGACTGTGCGGTGTGTGAACTTTCGCTAGACGATACTTGTTTGTTCCCTTTCGATTTTGGTTCCTTTTTCTCTTTCTGCTTCTTTTTCTTCTCAGTTACTTGACTTTTAGCTTTATCGGCTTTTTCAAGCGAAGAGGAAGGAGGAGAAGGAGAATCAGATGAAGTAAAAGGTTGGGAAGCAACTCTAGTGTCATCTAGTTACTGGTTAGACTATTCAGGTATTGTGGGATTCTGAACGACAGAGGTAGAGAAGAGCCACACTGGCAAGCCAATTGTCAATCCTGGAAGTGACAAAGTGGCCATATGGAGTGGACCAACATCTCCCCAAGATAGGAAGGGACTAGGATTTCCTTCACGGGGAAATCCTTGGTTGGTACACTCCATTTTCTCAACCTGAAGATCAACGGGGGAATTCGTGGCGTTATTCTGATTTAAATAAATTTTTAGACGCTTGGACACAACTTGTTTTTTCAATTTTAAAGAGTCGAGAAAAAACAAAAGATGACTCTAGTCACCTTCAATTTTTATTGAGCTTGAAGTGACAAGCGCTTAGAGGACCTTTTCTGTTAAGGAGTCTGAAAAGGAGAAAAATGGACTTCTCTAGAGATCTAGGCAGAGAGGATTACCAAACCAATCATAAAACTGCAAAATACTTTTTACGGTACAACAGTCAGTCTTCCCGAATGCTGTGTTTGGAGCATTACGATCGATAGGGCGGTAGACACGGCTTCCTAAGGATAAAGGATGCAGCCTATAGTGGTCTCCCAATATATACGTGATGGTACATGGGAGCACAAGTCCGTACTGGCACTTATCGTCTCAGAGTGGAGGAATCACCCAACCAGCACTGAAAGCAACAGTTACCAGGCTTTATGACATCGAAATACGTCTCTAGCCTAGACCTCTAGATGTTGAGTTAAGTTCCAAAGTGTTGTTAGATTCATTGAGATTTATTTTAGGTTGACCTTGCTTAGTATTTTTCCTTTCAGGTTCACCACGTGATGTATGTGTAATTCCTAAATGCCGTCTAAGATGATAAACATATGTTTTATCTTCTTTCAGCAATGAAAATCGTAGCTACTAAGGGGAAGAAAGTCAAGCATCTTTTCTTCACAGAACACATAGCACACGCTAATATGCACAGTCCTAAATCAAGCCAAGCATTCAAGAGGCAAATGCACATGCATGTATTGGTTTTCAGCTCCCTTAATGTGTAAATGACACTAAGAAAACTATGTGCAAAACTGGAATACTTTTAAAGCGACTGTACTCAACAAAATTCTCTTTCAAAACGAAGTGAAAACAAGAGAGACACTTTGCGATTTTGAAATGGAAATTGCTTTTCGACACTTTAAAACTAGTAAATCAAGTCTTATGCAATAATAACTGTATAATCAACTATCTAAAACAATGGGATTTCTTTCTAAAACTGAAAATGACAGCCACGACACTTTCAGATCTAGTGACGACAGTTCGACTATGTTATTTTTTTGCAAAAGAGAACTAAAACGACTTACAATACATAAAAAACGTTTATAGTTCTTTGCACTAAGGAGGCAGAATAATGTTAGAGAAGGGGGTATTCACAAAAGCAAACTGATTACAGACAACACAAATTCTTGAATAAGACTGAAAAGAGTGAGAAAAATCCACAGCCGGAGGGTAAAACCAGTCCTCCCTGACCATCGCACCTGTTACATAATGAACTCAGTATGCAGCGTAGTTACTCCATTCGGGAAGTGCGATGCATACAGACTGCCTTGAAGGCAGGGTGCGATGGTTACAGTGTGAGACTTTGAATGAGACTTCACTCACAGTTTGCAGTTTAGCTCAGGGGTTTAAGCTGAATGAGTACAAATCAGTGTATGTAAAAACACAGGGGTGATTTAAGAGGTTACTAAAGCCACTACTTAGGGCAATTAGATTGCTTGCAGATCTATTGTTTAATTTATAAACAAAAACCCGAAGATTGACTGAAGCAGCATTGATCTACTTTGCATTATGACAAATGCAGTTCGAAGGCTAGCTAGCTTGACTTCAAGCTCCGTCTGTATGTTTATAAAAGAAACAAGGATAGATAGGCTAACAAGTAATCTAGTCGCTCCCCAGCGGAGTCGCCATTTTTTTACAGGAATAGTGTCCACAGATGCTACTATTCTCACTAAGATGTGTGGCTATCTTAGAAACAAACAATCAAAGTCTACTAGTTGCATTCCTTTTATGAAAATAGATGGAGGACGAAACCAAGAGGGCCAACCTGAGTCTTGCGCTCGATCCCTTTCCTTTTGATAGAGTTTTGTTGCTTGCTCTTGTCTGCTTAGCTTCAAAAGGACCTGTAGAATCAAAACAACATACTACTATGCAAGAAACAAGGATATAAATTCATAAATAATGCAGGATCAGATGTACATTAACCATATACAAGCATATATAAACAAGTACACCAGGATATGGAAGGAAACAAGAATAGCTTTATTCAGATCAAAAGTAGCAAGAGGATTACAACCATGAGTAGCTCTGACCCAACATCATCCTCCAGCTAAGAAGCCCTTCTTTCACCTCAAGCAAAGAAAAATCACCCAACACTGTGAATTTACACCAGAATACCAACAGCACGTCTCTATAAGTTACAAAATTCCAGCCTCTGGATCTCTGTGATGAGGGATCCATATATAGATGATTACAGAGAGGTAAGTCATATTTTGGGATCTTGATTAGTGTCTTCTCTCTGATACTTCTTGCTTCCACTTGGAGAATGAAGATCTCTTACTCATCCCTGGTCCAAAATGGAGTGGCAAGTGTCAGAGGGGAAGCTTCTAGAAGATTCCATGATCTTCCACCTCACATTTTGGTTCCTGCTGTTTGTCCATTCCCGACCATCGCACCCTACAGAGGAGAAAAACAGTATGCATCACACCCTGTACATTGGGAAGTTGATATGCATCACACCCTCTGCATGGAGCTTTCAGTATGGTCCAGTTTTGACCATTTATGAGCAGTTTTCAATGGAGAGCTTTTGGGAGATGATGTAATCAGTTGACCTTGTTCCTTTAGGCAGTGAAGCAACCCTTTTAGGGACTTAAGAGCCCTCAGTTTATGGACATTTGTGATTGGGGTTGAAGTGCCAAAAAATGTCTATAACACTCTAGAGATTGTAAGAGTTTTACCCTTTTCATCTTGACTCTTAGGAACAATGGAACTATTGCACCCATCACTGATAATGCCTCCCAATAGCTTATATAGAGTTTTATTTGAACTCCTCTAAGCAATGCCAATGCTCCTTGAACCATATTACAGGTTTCCTTTTCAAACATTATTTTTACACCTGTGTCACTCATCTTGCATACATAAATCAAATTTCTAGTCAATCATGGGATGTGCAAAAAACTAGGGGTTGTGTTATAGTTATTCCATCTATGATCTTAAACTTCTCTTTTTCATCCTATGATTCTAGCTATCAAGCCATCTCCTAGAAATCATCATCACCATCGTACTTTTCATACTTTCAAAACCACTCCTTACGAGGAGTCATATGAAAAGATGCACCTAAGTTGACCAACCATGCTTCATGATCTACATGTATGCTTGAAGAATCCAAGTACTCATCCCCACCTTTTATGAGTAGGCTTTTTATTTTGTATAAGTAACATCATTAGATCCCTTGCCTTTCTCAACACTTTGAATCTACATTCATTCTTGTAATGCCTTTATTTTCCTCATCTCCAACATAAATTTATGAATTTTCCTAAAGATTTATATTTTCCTCTAGATTTAGATCTCCCACTTGAGGTCTTACTTTTTTTTTTTAATATATTCTGAGGGAGTCCTATTACAAGAAAGGCATACACCTTTTCAATTTCCATGTTTTTTTATTTAATCTCCTCTAATACAAGGATGAGACTATTTCATCGAAACTTAAAGTAGTTGGACTCTACGTATCACAACAACTAGATTATTTGACAAGTTTTGTAAATAATACAACAAACTGACACACTTATCTTCATCTAAAATATTAATATTAATAGATAATAGCTGACTTACCACAAAATTGAAGCCATTTAGATGCTCTTTCATTGAGTCTCCGTCCTTCATCCTTACGTTATACAACTTCATCCATAGTAACAATTTGTTCACTAGGGACTTAGACTAATACAAAGCCCCTAACTTATTCCATGATGATTTTGATGTAGCTTCTTCTAAAACATTTAGTAATATTGAGTTCGAATGACACAACCATATTTTTCTCTTTACCTTTTGATCCAACTTGGTCTAATATTTAGTTATGTCTTTTGGTGCAGTACTTAGCTCCATAATGATCCATTGATCTTTATGCACCAACATATCTTCCATTTTGAGCTTGCACTGCTCAAAACTCTACTAATTGAATTTCTTGATCTCTATCTTTGAATTGCCCGATCCATATGTGTTAGGAGTATATAGAAGGGTTCTTGGAGGGTAGGGTGACAACCTTTCCTGTTTTAGCGGGTTGGGTATCTCATGGAAAAAAATTGGCCATTTTTTTACATCCATTGTTTGTGTTTTTTTGCACACGGTTTTCACTTTTAACTATTTTGTGGTGCATTGTGGTTCAACACATGATTATGTAATTCTAGTTAAGTAACTATGGTCATATTCTAATACAATTAATTGATCAAGGGTTTATGAATGTTCCATGATATAAATATAGTATTGCAACATTGTAAATAAATAATATACTAAAAAATCTTTATAGTTTTGCTGGCTTGGATTTCCAAAGTAAAATATGTGTTAAATGTGTGTCTACAACATTGCATCTTTTCTATTTTATTAAGAATATCTTTGCAACAATTAACTATACATAGTTAAAACTAACATTTGGTATTAGAGATACTTTGGCTTTAGTGGGACACCTTAGGGTTTTGCCTTGGGCTCGTGGTAAAACCTTGTCATAGTGGGAGATCTACAATATAGATTCTTTTGGTGAAAGGAAATGGTGAGCAGTCAAGATAGAGATCGAGAAATTCAATTGATAGAGTTTTGAGCCATGGAAGATTAACATGAAAGATTTTTTGTGGACAAAGTTTAGTGGATCATCATGGATCTAGGTACTGCATTGTTAGGGTTGTTGACAAAAGATTGGACCAAGTTGGATTAGAAGGAAAATAACACAATATGATTGTGTCTCTTAGACATATCATAATTAAATGTTTAAAGGGAAGCTACAATAAAGACATTATGGAACAAGTTAGGGGCTTTGTATCAATCTAAGTCCCCAGTGAACAAATTATTCTTGTGGAAACAATTGAATAACCTTCGAATGAAGGATGGAGACTTGGTGACAGAGAATTTGAATGCTTACAATAATTTTGTAAGTTATTATCTATTGATATTGAGATTTCAAATGAAGATAAGTGTATTGATTTGTTGTGTTTTTTACCAAACTCGTGGGATAATCTAGTCGTTGTCATAAATAGTAATGAAACTACTTTAAGTTTCGATGAAATAGTCTCATCCTTGTTATCGGAGGAGATGAGACGAGAAAACATGGAAATTTAAAGCACATGTAACTTTTCTATAATTCGACACTACTAGGATAGAAATAAAAATTAGTCTTCAAATGGGAGATCTAAATCTAGAACAAGATCTAAATCTCCTTGAAAATTCATAAAGTTATGTTAGAGATTTGCAAAAAAAAGGATGTTACAAGAAACATTATTGATCCAAAAGTGTTGAGAGAGGGAAAAGATCTGATGGTGCTCATTACATACAAGAAGAAACCTCCTTTAATGGAGGGGATATGTACTTGGCTTATTCAAGCATACATACAAATCATGAGGCATGGATGGTGGACCCAAGTGCATCTTTTCATGTGACTATTCATAGGGAGTAGTTTTGCAAATATGAAAGGTATGATGGTGATGATGTTTTTATGTGAAACTACTTAACAACCAAAATCATAGGATGAAGAAAAATCATTTTGAATCTCATGGATGAAAGGATTAGAACACTCCTGGGTATTTTTCACATCTCAGGATTGGCTAGAAATTTGATTTCTATAAGCAAGATGGGGGATGTAGGTGTAAAAAAATGTTTGAAAAGGAAACTTGTAGGACTGTTCGAGGAGCAATGGTATTGTTAAGGGGAGTTTGGGTTGGAACTCTATATAAGTTGTTGGAAAGCACTATTAGTGACAGGTGAAATAGTTACATTATTCCTGAGAGTGGAGGTAAAGAAGGAAAAACCCCTACAGTCTCTAGAGAGAAGACTCTACTATGGCATCGAAGACTCAAACATATCAAAGAAAAGGACCTTTGAATACTACATGGTAAAGGCATGGTAGATGATACGTCTAATTATTCTCTTTATTTTGTAATTTGTGAACTTTTCTTATATGGGAAGTAGAATTGGATAATATTCTCCTCTGTTGCTATGAGGGTAGAGGGAATAATATGATTTGTGCATATTGATGTGTTTGGAAATGTGTTAGTTCCATCACTTGGAAAATATGTGTACTATGTCTCATTTATATATGACTTCTCAAGGAATACATAGATTTATTTTTTCGAGAAGAAATTTGAAGTCTTTGAAAAATTTAAAGAGTTCAAGGCTCTTGTGGAGAATTAGAGGGAGAATAAAATTAAGGTATTGAGGATGGATAATGGTGGATAATTATGTGGGAATGAATTTGAGGAATTATGTAAGAAGTGTGGTATATAAATATAGAAAACTACTCCATTCACATCTCATCAAAATGCGATTATAGAAAGGATGAATAAGACACTAATGGAAAAATAAAGGATCATGCTTAGTGGTGCTATGTGTTGATTTTTGAGTAGCATCGAGAGGTATTCTCCCTTGCCAAGAGGCCTCCTAAATCGACCTATAACATTTATGGAAATAAAATAAAATAAAACTTATTTTTGGGTTTCATGTAGGTTCAAAAGGGACAAGTTAGCCCCACCATGAAAGGGTGTTTCCCTTGGGGTAAATGGACCTATTTGACTTGTATATATATATATACGTAATGTGACAATTCATTTTGATCAATCACTAAAAATCATCTCTCTTCTATAGAAGATACAGTCTCATGGGATAAAAGAAAAGATGAAATGGCTAAAGTTTGGACTTGTTTTTTTGGCACAAATTTGTAGACATTTTTATTGTAAACCTTGGTAAAGAAGAATTTCTCCTATAATAAGAGTTGTTAGGTTTTCTCTCAAGTTTGGGTTTCCTAGGGAAAATTTGTCGTCTATATTGTGCATGGTTGTCCCTTTATGATCTTATTTGTTTATATTGTCTTCATTGTATTATTGTCGAGATTTTATGTGTATAATTTCTTAATGATATCAATAGCATAAGAAGATAAATTGAATATCATTAGAATTATGAGATTAGAAAATTGGTTTCTACTGTGTTTATTGTACAAAAATCAACACTAGGTTAGATAAGGAGTTTTGGGCAAAGGAGTAGATATTGCATGTTACTTGGTTAATTGATTACCTTCATCAATGTTGGTTGACATGACTCTGCATGAGGTATAAACTAGTAAGAAATCCTCTCTTAACATCTTAGGGTATTTTGTTATGATGCTTATGTACATGTATCGAAGAAAAATAGGAGTAACTTTGAAAATAAAGCTGAAAAGTGTATCTTTATTGAAAAGATGGGTTGAAAGGTTATAAGCTTTAAAGTCATGAAATAAAAAGGTTGTGTATAGTCAAGATTTAGTATTTTAGATAAATCAAAGATGTTGTCAAACAAGTCATCCCACTAAGGTAGAAAGATCCAAAAAAAATAGAGTTTGAATCGAATAGTGATGAATTAGACTCAATATGATTGGAATCTAAATTAGGGGCAAAAATTTGCTCAAAAATAAAAGTGCTCGGAATTGCCCAAAACCTGAAAGAAAACATCCGTCTTGGTGATACGATCCCAACACAACTCATTTCACTCAAAACAAAGTTTGTATGAGAAAGATAAAGCCTGTTATTCGTTTTGTCAAACTGACAAATTTTGGGTACCGACTGACTGGGATGCTGACTAGGCATCCGTACAACCCAGTCAACAAAAATAATATTCCAAGGAATATTCCTTGAAATATTCTCGGCATATTCCCACAGGTGGCTCAATTAGGATGTGATAAGTGTCGACATCGGATTTTTCAAAAGCATTTAGGCGGACCAATGAGAGGATGACACGTGGCAAGCCCAGAGGCTGCCACATGCCCTCTCGAAGGTTGGGTAAAATTATTTTGGAAGGTTTGGGAATCAAACTTGTGACCTCAATCACACAAGAACAATACCTTACCGCTACACCATAACCATGTGTCTTAACAATCATGGGGCACACATTGTAATTAAAGTGTTAAACTTTTGCACTTGGGGAAAGAGAGGGCTAACCCTCTCCACATGTGACCATACCCCGTAACCAAGAGCCAGCACCAACACTAAGTGGAGTTTTATGTTAATTAAACCATGCTTATAAAGCGGTTTTAACTTGGCATAAGTTTGGCAGGTCTAATAAATTTAGCAATTGCGCCAATTTTGGCGGGGTTAACTGGAGTTTCTCTAAATTTGGTGGAGTTTTCCTAGGGAAAACAGAAGAGACCATAAATTCTTCATTATTCGACCAATTTTGGCTCAGAAAGAGTCATTCCTATATTATTTGGATGCTTTGAACACAATGGAACATGTTGCAGAGGCAGAAAGGCACTCTGTACGTGATTTTTCTACGTTGAAGTTTAAGGAAGCCTAGGGCCACGAGGAGAGGAGGTCAAGCCTAGATCAGTTGAAGTCCAATTGTAGAGCTTGGATAATCATTTTTGGGGTTTTTGGGTCTTATAAATCCAATGGAGCAGGTTGAAAAGGCATTGGAGCACTACAGGTGCATGCAATCAAATAATTGACCATTAATCTAAAGAGGGCCTAGCCATTGAAGCAGGTCCAAGGAGATGTGGCCCAGAAGGGATGAACTCCTTTATCAGCTTTGTGTTATGAGTTTGTTGTGTTTTATTTCTATGCATTTTACTTGTTGTATATGTGTTTTAAACAACTAATTAACCTCATAAATTAGTCATAAAATACACTCGACACTTGACACATAATTTCTCACATTTTGGTTAATGTGAGATGATCCTAAACACATTTATTTTTAATACTGATGAGGGAGCTTGCATAGCATTAAAATTTTTTCCCAACATACAGATCAAGTTAGAGCTTAAGGTTATCTCATTTATTAGCTCATTTATAATATACTTTCTTTGGCTAAAGAAGACTTTGTTAGGTTTATACGATAATTCTAATCCCAAATAGTAGTGCATCAAGACAAGATACTTCATACCAAATTCAAAGGCCAAATCCCTCTTACATTGAACAATGAGATTCTTTGCACTTGCCATAAATAAGTCATCAACATATAATAATAGAATCACAAGCTCATTTTTCTCAACCTTGATATAGATATTTGGATTGGTATCACTTTTGGAGAAACCAAGCCTTGTTAGGTAGCCATCAATTCTAGAATATTGGGCTCTTGGTGATTTCTTAAGTCCATACAAATATTTCTTTAATATACAAATGTGAGACTCCTTCCCATGTGTCTCAAAACTTTGAGGTTGTTTGATGTACACTTCTTCCTCTATCACACAATTGAGGAAAGCAATCTTCACATCCACCTAATGTAAATTCCAAGACATAGAAGAAGTAATAGAAATAATATATATAATATAATTGTGCCTGGAAACAGGGGCAAAGGTCTCATCATAATCCTCTCCCTCTTTCTAAGAAAGTCTTCTAGCCACAAATATCACTTTTTACTTGTCAACATTGTCATCCACTACATGCATGCTTAATCTTGTATATCCATTTGGAGGTTACCATTGACTTCTCTTTAGGTCTCAGTACAATTTCTCATACATCATTCTTCATAATGGATTAGTACTCCTCCATCATAACATCTCTGCAAACTTGTTTGCTAGCTGCTTCCTCATGGTTGGAAGGTTCATAATCAATGAGATATGTCATAAAATCTACATATCTATAATACTTATTAGGTCTCTTACTTTCCATAAAGGTTCCATGTGAAGTTGCATGTCCTTCTGCTTCCTACAAGGTGGATCTAAGTCATGTTGGCCATTTCTTGATTTCAAGAACAATAACTTGATCCACTAGTTCATTGGGAATTTCTCGCTCTTCTTGATGATCTACGATATACTCTATAGGTTCAAAAGGACCTGACCCTTCCTCCTTGGGAGCTTCATGTTATTTTTCATCATCATCATTATCCATGAGAACTTTGGAATTCCAATAGGAAACACTTTCATCAAAGGCAACGTCCCTTCCCACTTCAACTTGTCATAGTTCTTGAACATAAATCCCATATGCCTTTGACGAATTTCTATATACAACAAATATTTTGTTCTTTCTTGAGGGTTCTAGTTTCATCCTCTTCTCCTTGGGTACATTAATGCAAATTGGGAAACCAAATATTCTCAAATTCCTAACCTCCGGCTTTTGGCTAGTGAATGCTTCTTCAAAAGTCTCATCTTCCAAGATTCGATGAGGACTTCTATTTTGAATATACATTGTTTTCAAGGATGATTCTCCCCTTAATAACATAGGAAAGTATTGATCATGAGTCATTTCTTTAAAAACTTCTTCAATGGATCTATTCTTTCTTTCAACAATTCCATTTTCTTGGGGGTTGAAAGGGACTATCACCTCCTTCTTAATCTGTGATTCTTTGCAGAAAGTTATGAGTTCCTTGTATGTGTATTCTCCTCCATTATTTGATCTCAAAGTCTTGATTTCCTTCTCTGACAAGTTTTCTACATAGGCCTTGAACTCTTGAAATATGTTGAAGACTTCATCCTTGGTCTTCACGAAGTAAATCCATGCCTTGCGGGAGAAATCATCAATAAAGGTAACATGGTACATAAATCCTCCTAGAGATTTTATTGGCATTAGACCGCATACATCAAAATGAATTAGATCTAAGATTTCCTTGGACCTACTGCCACTACTTGGAAAATATCTCTTGACATTATGTCAAAGTGCACATCCTCTACATACTCCTCCATCCTCTACCTACAGTTTTGGAATACATGAAGCCATCTTATTAAAATCTGGAAGAGACTTTTAGTGAATGTGAGCATATCTTCTATGCCACAGTTCACATAGATTAATATCATTATGCACTAATTCTTAAGCTAGCTGTCCCAAGATTTTATACACCCTCATTCATGAACTCCAATTATTCTAGCAGAAACTATACTTGAGCCTTTGGGCCATACAAGGACTTCGCCATCAACAAATGCTACTCTATATCCTTTATCTTCCAAACATGAAATAGAAACCAAATTCTTTTTCAAGCTGGGTACATATAATATGTTTCTTATATGAATGTTTTCATTAGATTCCAGCTCAATGGACGTTAACCCAACACCTTTGACTGCATAACAATTGTTATCTTTAAGTTATACTTTCTATGAAGATTTATTGTATACTAGATTTGTGAGATTCTCACAATCTCCTGCTATATGTCTGGAGGCACCACTATCTACCAACCACATATCACTGTTATCTACAACAAAGTGCAACGAAACCTACAAGAGAAATGGAAAGAAATCTTTGTTACCTGGATTTCAATTCTTGGATTTCTTTGGGTGTTCATCATGATCAGTGTTTGTTATGGAATCATGTTGCTTTCCCTTCTTGTTTCCACAATTTGATCCTTTAGGACATTAATTTTTGTAGTGACCAAATTTGTGACAATGATAACATTGTATCTTTGACATATCTTTCTTTTCTCGAGGAGCAAGTCTTTTACCTACATTTCTTCTTTGGAAACCAAACTTATTTATTCCTTCAACCTTCTTGGAATGAGATGCAAATGCTTGGGAGTCACCTTATTGAGGTATCTAAATTTTTCCTTTTGCTATGAGTCTAGATTCTTCTTGAGTACATGAGGTCCATAGTTCTTCAAAACACGGAATCTTTTCTCTTCCACAAATACTAGATGCAAACAAGTCTAATGACTCGGGAAAACAATTATGTGTTGTAGTCAAAAGTTCTTTATCGGAAATAATTTCATCAATTGCTTGAATTTAATCTCTTAGTTGATATATCCTCATCAAATATGAGGCCAGATTATCAATTCTTGTTATTTTAACATCAAGAAGCTTATTCTTCAAACTCATTGCTTGACCAATGTTGTTGATGGTATATAATCCAACCAGGGCATCATACATATTCTTTTAAGTGTCAATATTTGAGACATGGAACCAAATGATATCTGATAGACTCCAAAATAATACTCCTGGATGTGATATCATCCTTATTGTATTCTACTTTCCCTCCATTATCTGTAGGTTCAGTAACCTTGCCCTTCGCAAGATCCAAAATATCATTCTTTGCAAGAATGATGTCAATCCTTGTCTTCTAGGCCCTAAAATTTGTATCTCCTTCCAACTTGTCCTGTGTCTTCATAGATGAACCCATGGTCATAGATAAATAATCAAATTATAGATGTAGGTATCTTCAAGAGTGTGTGAAAATTCCTAGATCTAGCAATGTTTGGAATCCTACTGCAACCATTTGAATCTACTTCACCTAGATCGTAAATTACATTACAAAGTTATTTTAGATTTCTTCTTGAAATATTCAAGCAAATTACTGAAGTGGCTTACACCAAATTAAATGTGATTCTGAGGCATATAAACTGAGCGAGGAAATACAAACACATAGAACAATTATTTTTGGACAAATGTCCCCGAAAAAACCCAATGCAGAAAAACTAATGCAGTAGCTCTAGGGATTTATTATTATTAAGTAGTAGCAAATTCTAAATACATCTCTGAATACCTCACAGGGTTATTCAATTACAGAGAGAAATACTGACAGAAATTATTGTGAGGTTACCTCACACTATAACTGGAAATCCTGGTTGATCCAGTCCCATCGTCAATCTCTCTAGGGCCTGTGTCACTCCTCTGGCTGGTCGATTTTCTACCCTGGAGATTCGATTTCTGCCTATCCATCTCACACCTCGACTCTTGGCTTCTGAAACTCGAATTCCCTCTACAAATTTTGGACTCCTCACTGGCTTCTGCACTACCTCTATGTGGCTCTGCGTTAGCCCCTCTGGATTAGCGCTGCCATTGATGGATTACTCTTTGACCCTCTCTGCTAATTATTCTATGGCTAAGAAAATCACTCTCTCTCTGGAAGTTATCCCTACCCCTCAATTGCAAGAAATCTCCTCAATCGATTTTTCCTCCTGAGAACTTCTCACTTCAGAAAATGATTTCTTGATCTCTCTTGGTGTGTTTTCCAAATGACCCTCAATCCCCTTCTTATATCTTCTTGTTGGACAACCAACAACCTAGAATAAATCCTAATCAAAGGCTCATATTGTTTTGATTTGATATCTGTCTTTTTCTAGAAGTTACACCCACAATTAGATTAATTTTCCTAAGTTTAGACTTAGTAACTCCATTAAAAATATTAATTATTTTAATAAAATTGCCTTTGGGTGGAATTTCCCAAAACGGTTGGAATGCATGTGCCCAAGTCTCCCTATAAAATTTGAGGCATAAAGCACATTCGATGCTACCCCAAATCAACACTCCCTCTTAGCGAGTAATGTGCTCCACAATATACTGTTGTTTCATACTGCTTTGAGTCTGAGGCATCATTCTCTGTGTTGCTGATGTTTGACATGTTTTCCACCAACTACCGCATTGTTGTTGTAACTGCATTGCTTCCTTTGACACTGCCAATGATACATTTGTACTACAAATCCCTCTCAAATGCTACATTTGTTATTCTACAAGCATTGCCAGTGCTAATACTACATCCGTACTGCAACTCAGTTACTAAGAGAAGCAATTGAAAAACATCCAAAATTACTCGACTAATTGTGTTAAGTATGATACCACGTGAATGCCGGAACTGACTGCTGCTATTCTCTGCGTTGACCCTCTAAATCTATTGTGCTGTTGGTGACCTCTGCTCTATGCCATCTGCACTACTGCTAACTCTTCTCTGCGGTGTTCAGTATTTGGCGCTCCTAGCCACTGCAACTGTATCCACGACACTCCTCGTCACCATTCAACACTAGTCCATCCTACAACTGCAAAACTGAGTTCCCGTAGCAAGGTATTGATCCAAGAGGTGGACTCCTCAAGGATCTTTCCCTTCTGTAGCGTTTTTGAGCTACAGCTCCAATTCAGCCCCCCTCCCTCCTGGAGGTATCTTGGTTTTCATGGTGAACTCCTCTTGTTCGATATTTGCGGAAGCAACCTTAGGATCGTGATTATCATCCTTGTCATTTTTCTTCAAAGGACACTCGGAGGCATAGTGGCCCATCTTGCGACATCTGAAACACTTCACCTTGTAGATGTCCTTCTTTCATTTATGTTTCCCCTTTTGCCCCTTCGATGCAAGCGTTGTATTCTCCTCCTCCTCCTTAGGATTCGACCCACTGCTGCTGCTTCCGTCAAGTTTGACCTTGACCAAGTCTCTCCTAAATCCTCTTGTTTTAGAGCTACCCAGATCTCATTTCAATTAGGCAATGCCTCTCTGCCTAGGATACTATGGACAAAGACTTGCCACTCATCTGAGACATAATTGAGGGCTAGTCTCGTTAACTCTGAATCTTAAGGTGTATGCCCCATAGTTGAAAAATCATCACACATCTCCTTCAACTTTGTGAGGAAAGGATCCACATGTTCTCCCTTCTACATTTAAGTAGATCTCAGCTTCTGCTCAAAGTACATCTTTCACTGCTTAGAAGATCCCTGATACAACGTGACCAAGGTATCCCACATCTCCTTAGTAGTTTCTCTGCTAGCAACATGGCATACCACATGATCCTTGACTCCATCCAGGATCATCCTCTTGGCCTTTGCCATCTCAGCCTTGTACTTCTTTAACGGATCTTCATCCGAAGGTTTAGCCACCAGACTTTCAACATACGTCTTGAGGGCATGCTCATCTAGAAGGAAAGACATTCTAGCCTTCCAGATGACGTAGTTTGATGCTCCGTCCAACCTGTCTTGATCCCTCAAGCCATTGGTTTCCATCTCCTCCAAAAACTGTCGAACAACTCCCTGTTTCACCCTACTACATAGCTTCTAGGTTGACTTACGTACTCCATGATGGAGTTGGTAAGTCTGTTGCTCCTTTGCTACCCAGAAAATGAGAAATATTGATTTCCTTGGCAAGAAACCATTGAGGAAGTATTCCCTCATTACGTGACATGCTTACTTCTTATGATGAATTTTTTTCCCAACACTTAGCTTACAAAAAATTGCATCCCTCTAACTCTGCGCTGAGGCTCTACGTGGCTCCCTCTGCCTTGGTAGATTCTAGATCTGGCAGTCTTACCTCTCTGTCGACTCACTCAAAGAGAAACAACCTCTAAAATATAGCCCTCCTGTCTAGAATTGCACAATCCCTTAGGGGATTCGAACTGATGCTTGTTGCAACAAGTTGGCATTTGCTTCAGTGCTAGATCTACTCTTCCTATTTCACATCAAGCAACTCTGATACCATGTGAAAATTCCTAGATCTAACAATATTTGGAATCCTATTGCAACCAACTGAATCTACTTCACTTAGATCATAAATTACATTACAAACTTATTTCAAACTTCTTCTTAAAATATTGAAGCAAATTAACGAAGTGACCTACACCTAATTAAATATGATTCTGAAACATAGAAACTGAGCAAGGAAATACAAACACATAGGACACCGTTATTTTTGGACAAATGCCCCCATAAAAACCCAATGCAGGAAAGCCGGTGCAACAACTCTGAGGGTTTATTATTATTGAGCAGTAGAAAATTTTAAATACATCTTTGAATACCTCATAGGGTTATTCAATTACAAAGAGAAATACTGGCAGAAATAATTGTGAGGTTATCTCACACTATAACTAAAAACCCTGGTTGATCCAGGCCCAGACTAATTGCCCCCAGTTTTTTTGGCTGCCTCTGCATAATATCTGCGTCAGCCCATCATCAAGCTCTCTAGGGACTGCGTCACTCCTCTAGCTGGTCGATTTGCTGCCCCGAAGATTCGATTTTTGCCTTCCAGTCTCACACCCCGACTCCTGGATTCTGTAACTCGAATTCCCTCTGCAAATTGCAAACTCCTCACTAGCTTATGCGATGCCTCTGCGTGGCTCTATGTCAGCCCCTATGGCTCAGCACTGCCACTGCTGGATTAATCTCTGCCTCTCTCTGCTGATGATTCTTCGACCGAGAAAATCACTCTCTCCGAAAGCTATCCCTGCCCTTCAACTGCAAGAAATCTCCTCAATTGATTTTTCCTCCTCATAACTTCTCACTTCATAAGATTGATTTCTTGATCTCTCTTGGTGTGTTTTCCAAATGACCCTCAAGCCCCTTCTTATATCTTCCTGTTGGACAACCAATGACCTATATTAACTCCTAATCAAAGGCTCAGATCATTTTGACTTGATCTCCGTATTTTCCTAGAAGTTACACCCACAATTAGATTAATACCCATTAATATTTTAATTTTCCTAAGTTTAGACTTAGGAACTCCATTAAAAATATTAATTATTTTAATAAAATTGTCTCTTGGTGTAATTTCCCAAAATAGTTTATGGGTTCTTTGGATTGCATGTGCTCAAGCCTCCCTACAAAATTTGAGGCCTAGATCACATCCAATGTTGCCCCAAATCAACAGAGTGATCTCAATGCCCTTTCCTTCACCAAAGATTTGTTACCATGTTGATTTTTCTAGTGCAATAAATACAAGTACTAATTAATGAAACTAATAATTATTTCTAATGATGTAGATATTATTTAATCACTTTAGATTATCATTAAGCAGTTACACTTCAAAAAATCAACCTTAAAAGCAGTAGGATTGTAGAGATCACAATGCACAAAGATAACACACGATTTACCCTAGGAAAACCCACTTGGGGGGGAACCCAACAACCTTTTCCTTAGATAAATTCTTCAATTCAAGAAGAGATACATCTAATTCTTCTAGTCAAGTACAAAGTCAAATTGACCATCAATACAATCCTAGTCAAACTTGGTCAAACTACCCTCTTGTCAAGTCATAAAGCTACCCAAACAACTAGGCCCTATATGATTTTCTTGGAATGAAATTTGGCCTTCTTTTGTGCTCAAAAAAACAAATACCGGCTACTTGTAAATAGGTCTGCCTCAAAAGCCTGACTTTCTACATCTGCTTTAGAAGCTTGGCTTTCTACGTCTTCGTCATAAACTCAACTTTATGTATCTCCTTCACTAAGATGAGAAAAATATATGTTATATTGAGTGATATGAATTGTACCTTGTGGAGGACAATGAGTGGAGTATATATAATTTTCTAGATGGTTGAATGAGTGCCACTTCAATTGGGGCCGACGTGACTTGAGGGAGGGCTGACTTGATCACTTTTGACCCAAAAAATCAAAATTTTGTCTTTTGCAACCGACATGAAGAATATGTCTTAAGTTCATTATTACATATACTTCAAGGGATAAAATATTAATTATGAAGACCTAACATAGCTACAAAATTCAACACGACGAAAGATTAATCCAAAGGAGGAAAGGGGGGGATTCAAAGCCAGCATGGCCGCCCCGTGTGAAGTTTAACATGCAAAGGTTGTTAATACCTTTCACATTCAATCATCATGTTTCTTCTTGTGTCAGGTTCAATCTCATGCCATCCATGTTTACTCATATGATTACATCCATACTTGGCCCAAGAAGCTTCTTTAGAAGCCCTGGTGAACGACTTTAGTTCATATACAAGTCAATTTTGAGGTGAAAGTAGAACTTGTCATTCAGAGAAAGGAATTGAGGTTTGGTTGGGGTGTATCCCTGAATGAGACTATACCTATTCAAGCAATTCAGTGAAGGGTTAAACTCTGGTTAGAGGAAATGAGATTTCTAAATCCTGCTCTATTGCTGGACGTGGTTACGACTAGCGAAGCTTGTGGACATAAGTCAGAAGCACTTGCAATTCTTTCCAGTGGTGGTTGTTAAAAAGGTTGATTGGGGATATTAGACAGGGGAGGATCTATTCATGTTCTTATGGCTTGATGGTTTTGGGAGCTTAACAATTGTCCTATGCGTGGTTAGGAAGTGGCAGGGGAAGTACTACCCCAAAGGATTTCAGGTGGTTGTGAAGTGTAGCATTGAGTTTGTCAACATGGGCTGTCCACATGAATTTCAATTAACTTAGCCACCATAAAGGCTTGAACCTCTCCAGTTGGACCTCATTATGCTCAATTTGAAACATACTAAAAACAAATAGTCAATCTCCTATGTGATGGAAAAAATGGAAAAGGTGGAGACCAAAACAGAGAGGAAAAATGACGAGATGGATGTGCTGAGAAGCCAGATAGAAGAATTGAAGGTACAAGTCTCCAATTTGGAAAATAATTTAAATGACTCTGTTAGCACAAGTGCATCATCGATTGAAAAGTGTCTAGACTTGAATGAACCTACTCCAAGACTTTGAATGAATCTTCTCAGGCATAGCACATAGTCAGTAAAATTGTTTGTTGTTTATAAGATGGAATGTAAATTTTGGTTTGTAGGGGGGTATTCTTTTAAGGTGTCTACCTACGACACCCCATATTTTGTTAGCTTGTATCGAGCTCCTCTAGAAAACTTTGATGATATGTAAGATGAGAGGGCTTTGATGATAAATTCTCATTCCTATTTAAAAAAGTATATATTTGTTTTTAAAATCTAGTCTTTTGATGCATTATATATACATTAATAATAATAATAATTAACCATTGAACCACATTTTCTTTGTAGGAATTTCAAAGTGTTAAAAGTGACATTATAATACTTTAGACGTAGTCACAAAATCAATCATTTTTATAAAGATACATAAGAGAAAATGTAATCTATGTATCTATATAGTGCATGAGCAACAAATCTTATATTCATATTTTGTGTATAACTCAATCCGATGTTCTTAACCATGGGAGTCATGTTCATTTTAGATGTCATTTGAAAAAGAAATTGTAATAGATCTCAAGGCATTTTTTTAGCGTTGATAATTCTACGAAATACTATAAAAGCAATCGAAAGAGCCTACTTGCATTATATACTTCTATGAAGATGGTAATCTAGCATGATTACATCCATTTCTTATTATTTAGATTAAGATGCTTATGATTTGGAGTTTCCCAAGATCCATAAAAACATAAAACTAAAAAAAATTCTCATCAATACCACCAAGTATGGTATTTTTATTGAGAATTTTATTTATTCACTTATGTATTAGGGATTATGTTCTAAATGAAAGAGTGGAATGTTAGAACATAATCACTAATGCATAAGTTTGATGAAAACAAAAATTGTTACTTCTCCCTAGCTTTCTTAAGAATCTGGTCTTGCTTCAAAAATGTTATTCCAAATACTAATAACACATGGAATACATCTCATTGATCTTGGTCTTATGATGAGGCATGGGAAAGAGATTATTGGACATTCTCAAAATATTTATAAAGTATCATCACATTGATGTTAATGTTGCTAGAAACAATAAGAAGAAATCGAAAGAGCGATAGATAAATATGCATGGAATTGGGGAACATAACATTTGGAGAATGAAGGAGGACGGATTTGATGATGCTATAAATTAAATGAATATAGTCACAGTTTTCATTGGGGTAATCATAATTTTATGTTTTGCAAAGTAATAAGGTTTATTTTGTGCATGTTCATTTCTAAACTTAATGAAAAAAAATATAAGTTAGAAAATTTTAGCAAACTTAATAGGACTTTTAATCCTAAACATAACCATTAAATAGTTTTATGTGAAAACAAAGAAAAACTATGCATTATTTTTATGATAAGTTTGCCCAAACTTATACAAGTCGGTGGATTGTTGAAGATTTACATTCAATTATTGATTAGATGTTTCATTCACATTATCTATTACATTAGTGGGGTTGCCACGAATTATGTGTTAAGTTGTTGAGAGGACCACCAATGTGCCAAAATAATAATCGTATTAGACAGGAAATTTATAACCATGTCATGAATTTTAACAGGTAAATAAATCGTGTTATAAATGTAATAAAATAACTATGAGACGACATGTTTGGTACTATTAGTGAGATGGAATATGTGAACATGAAAAAAGAAGATAATCAAATTTACTTAAGTTTTCTCAAAAACTATTATTTGCTCTTCAAAATTGACATTTAACAACTCATTTATAATTAATATTATTAATAGGTTCCCAATATCATTACAATGTACATCCCTAATCTATGACTAATTGTTTTGGTTTTATATAGAAAGGCAAGAATAGGGCAAAGATAATAAAGAAAATGGCATTATGGTGAGTGCCAAAGGAAACAATAACAAAATAAATGGAATTCTAGAGAGTGTGACATTTAGAAACACGAAGCATGTAAACTTAATGAGATGTCAATTCTGATATTGATAAGGAATGGACATTTGACAACTCATTTGTAATTAATCTTAGTAATAGGCTACCAATGTCATTACAATTTGCATCCATAACCTATGACTAATTGTTTTGGATTTTTACAAATAGGCAAGTGTGGAGCAAAGATAACAAAGAAAATGACATTGTGGTGAGTGTGGCATTCATAAACAAGATGCATGTAAACTAAATGAGATGGAAATTTCGATATTGAAAAGAAATTCACATTCAACAACTCATTTGTAATTAATGTTTTTAATAGGATCTTAATGTCATTATAATTTACATGCACAGACTATGACTAATTGTTTTTATTTTTTACAACAAGCATGGAGCAAAGATAACAAAGAAAATGGCATTATGGAGCAAAGATAACAAAGAAAATGGCATTATGGTGAGTGTCAAAGGTAACAATAACAAAGAAAACAACATTTTGGTGAGTGTGGCATTAAAAAATCTGAAGGATGTAAACTAAATGAAATGTCAATTATGATATTGACGAGAATTGACAATGATCATAACACATAAATTCAAGTGGGGATTCACAAAGAAAATATGTTTAATCTTTACTGGGAAGCTTTCATTAAGTGACACAAAAAATAGTGCATACACTGATATTAAGTGACACAAAAAATAGTGCATACACTGATATGGTGATAGGATATTTATCTAATTGTGAGCTATGTGATTAATTTAATGTTATGATAATGTACATCATATCCAGGAATCTCTGCTATCCTATCTCCATTTCTTCTCATCGTGGTTCCGACAATAGTGTTTCTTGATGCTTGTAAAGTAATCCAATGCCCCCAGAAGGATCATGGTGCACGCAGCTCGACTTTGGGCAGATGTACATTCGCTTGTGGATCTCTTTTCTCACCTGTTGTCTCAACTACATGGGTAAGTTATGGCCTCTTCTGTGGAGGTATCGATTCTGGTCATAACCATAGAAATATGAATAGACTCAACGCATTACAGTGGATAATATTATTTTCGTAATATGCGTTGAAGTTGGAAGGTGTGCATTACTTTTATAGTGCATGCCATAAGGGAACAGGGACTATTGTAATCATTCTGCATTGAAATATGAGTCGATGAAAAAAAAATTGCTTAACCCAAAGTCTTGTTATATATAATTTAATTCAATTTTACAAGTGCAAAAAGTAAAGTGCTTTTGAACTAATCTCATACAAAATGTTTGACAAAGGTATATAAGAGAAATTCTACTTAATTTCTTATATACAAAATATTTGAAGAAAGGTTTATTTGCAAATTTCTTTACAAAATGTATGAGAAATGAAAATCAAGTTTTTGTGAGTATGGCGAGGATAAATTTAGTAGGGGTATGTAACAAGTGATCTCTTGTAATCTAGGAGAGATTTGTAATTTCATGAATCTTTGTTCATCTAATATGTTTATATTTGTAACTTTGAGTTTGCATTGTCAACTTTTGAGACTCTATTTTCATAACTAGACAATGGAGGCCAGGCGATTATAGTAGTTCTCTACTTCTACCTTAGTGTGGACCATGGGTGGTAAGGGGGTATGTTACACCTACTCATGGAAAATGGAAAATTCTTCGATTAAATAGTGATATCATTAAATTTTCCTTTGATGTGGCTAAGCATTTCTAGTAATCGCTTTGTATTTTTGAAGATCGAAACAAAAGCTGTAAATTCAGAGGGACCTCCATTCTCAAGAGACCACACAATTCTCCACCAAAATGAAATTATTAGTAGAGAAGGTTTCGAACCAAGTGGTAAGCATCCATTTGTCATGATTAGAATCCATCACCAAGCTCCAAGAGTGGAGGCTCTTCCGCACCTCCACACTCCGTTCCTTCGTAAAGTGAAAGCTTTGTAGAAGGAAAGTTCCACACAAGAGAACTCCGCACAAAGAAACATAATAATATTAATTGGATATTTGTTCATCCCCCCACGCTTATGTAAAGGACCTACAACTGCATCATTTCTTGCACCATTAGGTACAAAAATAGCATAAAAATGTCAGTGTTAGTGTCAGAGCACTCACCGAGGGAATGGTCACTCACAAAATTAGTTTTTTTTTTTTTTTTTAAATGAATTATCAGGAACTGAAAAATACCAAAAATAAAATGGCCTCCGCAAGGGGAATTATGTCCCATCACATCTCTCTCAGCCAATCGAAAATTAGAAATAATATTTCAAGAAAATATAAAATATTTTGAATTTACGAAAAAAAAAAGTATTCAACATTTTCCTGAAACTTGGTTAAAAATCAAAAAACAAAGAAAAATCAGGCAAAGTCAACACACTTTGATGATGAGGCAAATTTTATAGTCCCTGGTGAGGTAAGGACTAATAATTTAATAAAACATTTCAAAAATTAATATATTTTATATGAATAAAGTAATATTTTTTGTTAGATTTCATCATATTGTTTTAATAATATTAATGTTTAATGCAATACGACTTTCCATACATCTAGTAAAAATCTAAGAATAAGACCTCAAAGTCTATAACCAATACAAATTGAAATTAATAAAATTTCAAATTAACAAATTACAATCTATTTTAAATCAATTAGGAAAACTTATCCCAAATGTGGTGTTTTGTTGGCTGGGCGAGGGGGGGGGGGGGCATGCTACCACCACTCCACCTAGCGAAGTGGTTGGGGAATGTGGAAACATGCCCCCGTAAAGAGTCTTTATTATTGTTATGTTATTGAGGTCTCGCCTCAAGCGAGATGGCCATAGGACCATCGATCCCAAGCCCAGGCATTACATTAAATTCTCGTTGTATTGTTAGGCCTGTCACGTCTCTACTTTTTGAGTGATTGTTTTCGTTCCAATTCGACTCATGGATTTCCTCCACAATATTACTCTCAATTGGTGTAGTTGTGTATTTGTTCCTCTCTATTTGCAATATTCCTTTCATCTCACGTCAGCACAAATTGGGGGCATTAGTCAAACTACTTTTGTGAGCTTTGGCTAGGTCTTGTCTTTCCAATTATAGTATTATTTGGATGCTTAAAAAAAATTGGTCTCCAATCCCAAACTAGAGACTTAACGATGCTTTTGAATTGGCTTCTTGGTATATCATCACGACTTTGTTGTTTCCTTTTCGCAGCAAAATTGGTGCGCATGTTGTGGCTTAGGATATAGGTCACATGTCGGTTGACAGTTCATGTGGGCGTTGGACCTCTTCAGCGGGAGATATTCTAATTGTCTTAAGTTTGCACTCATCTCTTTACTTGATTTCTATTTATGGTTTTGAATCTTTTATTGGTACTCCTCTAGAATTTTTGTTAGCGACTCTCTGCATACTTCTTAGTCTTCTCTCAAGGCTTTGTGCTCCTTCTCTATTTTATCCTTCGTGGGATCTCACTTCCTTTTACTTGCTTCATCGAAGGGATCTGCATTTTCCTCTATGCTCTCCCTTGCACTAATGGCACTTTCCCGTGGCAGGTTGACAGTCTTCTCCTCCTCTGAATCTTGGCTTCATTTGACTCCCTATTACCGCGCCCCTTCTCCACCTTACATGGCACACCTCCTTGGGTATGTAGCTTGTACACTCACCTCCCTAACACTTTACTTTTGTATCCTTCTCTATCCTTTCACCATGCCCCGCTAATGTGCATGTGTCTACCAAGGGGAAACTTACCACCAAGTGAGAGCCTATCAAGGACATACACATTCCCACCATCAACTAGAGGAATTAGTTTCTAGGTTTTGATATCTCACCCTAAGCCTCATCCAAGAAGAGCTAACTCATATGGAACACGAAGGAGCCTCCCAATGACAAAAAATTTCAGACACAAAGGTTCTTGCTGAAGTGGTTGATTGGGTTGTTGGATGTTGGACGCACACAAGGTCATTTTAACCAGTACATGTATACCATCGAACTATATTGGCATTTAAAGTTCCTCATTGGCATAATTATGATGGACAGTTTCAAGCATCAAGCATACATCTTGCACTCTTTGGACCACTTATATCGTAATTTGAGGGACATGGACCATTGCTTGGAGCATATTAAGAAACACCTTGTTATTTCTCCCCCAACATGAAGCACCCCTAGAAACAATGAAGACCCCATTCAGGTTGTTGCAACCGAATATGATCCCTCTGCTTAGTATTTTTCTATGCTCTGGTTTTTTTTTCACTCTAATTTCACAGTTCATCCTAATGGCCAATCTGGTTCATTTTTCAGTAAATTAATCATCTCTTTAGTCGTTTTGAATATTATGATTTCCTACGCCTCTCTATGAAGAGTGCACTTTTGGCTATGGTCCAGTCTTCGTAGTGAAAGAATAACCTAAAATATATGGCATATCCATGTATATTCCAGTTTAAAAGACAATACAATATTTACCCCACAAAAAAAATTAAGAAAGCTTGAAATATGTTAAAATTCAAAGCACACTTAATAGTATTTTATGAAAAACTCATTTTAGTAGAGATATTTAGCCATAAACATGGATTAATAAGAGTTGAAATCCCAATATAGATACTTTGTCTTTAATAATTAGTTTAAATTAACTTGATCTCAAGTTGACACAACGGGATTTCAAAATAGAATTTGAAAACTCAAGTTAAGGTTATCATACTTGAAAATTTGCAACATGAATTAGGAAAAGGTTTAGAAATTATAATTAGAAAGAAATGAGAATATATGTAAGATGATCTTATAAATATATTCATTATTATTAACTCATAAATAATTACAAAATATAATTTTTCTTACATGTATGTGATATAATAGTTGTCCTCTTATATTATAGCATCTTAGAATAGTTTTTATGATTCTTAAATCTTTCCTCTTGTCTTTGATCAAATTTAAATTTGGCTTTTATTCTTGATCTCTTTGTCATTTTGATTCTACTTTAAAAGGTATTTTACTCTCACCAGTAAATATGCAACTCTTTCAACAAATCCCTTCCTTCCCAAACTAACTCTCAAATCTAAAATCTTACTTTTTCATAAAAGTCAACTTAATTTTCTTTTCATTTATTTATTCTTATTTTGTTTTTTAATATCAATCTATCTTTCTTTGATTTTTTTCCAATATTCATGGCTAAAAAATTCAACTGTTACTTTACAATATTCTAACTTCTTTTTATTTCATATTCATAACTTAAATGACAAATTAAAGTATTCTTTTACAATATTCTAACTTCTTCTTATTTCATATTCATAACTTAAATAACTTTATAATTTGCTATATAAAACATTGCTTGTGTATTTAATTCAATCAATCCAATTTTTTCCATTCTAAATGTCCATAAATACTCTTGCATCACAAGTCTACTTATTTTCCATCCTTCCTTCACAAACTAACTCTCAATATCTAAAATAATTTTTTTTTTCATAAAATTCAACATAATTTTCATTTCATCTTCTTATTTTTATTTTACATTTTAATATCAATCCATATTTCTTTGATTTTTTCCAATATTCATCACTAACAAATTCAACTATTACTTTCGCGGGCTGGAAGAATCACTCTAATCAAAAGTGTCCTGGAGGCCACCCTAGTTTATTAGATGTCCTTGGCTTGGATACCCAGAGGCATTCTCAATAGAATACAAGCCCTCTGCTATAGGTTTCTTTGGTAAGGGAACAGACAGGGCAGGATATTTGCTTGGATCAGGTGGGAGGCCCTAAACCTACCAAAAAAAACGGGGAGGTTGGGGCCTAAAAAAGTTAGAACATTTCTCATTAGCACTTGCTGCAAAAATTGGCTGGAAATTAGTATCAGCAGAGACAACCTATGGACGAGGGTCACATATGCTAAATATATTGCTCCATTACACATCATGGTCTGGATTAGAAGAGCCCATCTATGTACCTTAGGCATCTCAATTATCTAGAAGGTTGTACTAAAGGCTTTAAGCCCGATTAGGGAAGGTATCACCTGGAGAATTCGATCAGGGAACACTGTTCGCATTGGTTTTGATCCTTGGGTGGGATGTGAGGACATGCATCGACTACCCAGGGATCTCATACAATATCTCCAGCAAAAAAACTTCACTTATATATCACAAATTGCTGACCTGGAGAATTCCACCTTCCTTCAACAAGTCTGGAAATCTGCACAACAGTTAAACATTCCTCCTATTTGGACACAACAATGGGAGGAATACACTCAGGCCATCACTGATGCCCACATCCGTATACTTGATGGTGAAGATGAGATTATTTGGGCACTTTCAAAAAATGGCTGGTATACACCTAAAGATGGTTATTTGACTTTGTCAACGCCAAGGAAGCCTCTGCTACTTGCTGACTGGTGGAGACATCTTTGGAAACTCAAGGCCCCCCCCCAGATCTAGACTCTTAAAGTGGACCATTCTCCGGAACAAAATTCCTACTGGCAAAAACCTCCTCAAGCGAGCGCAACATGGTCCCCACTGGTGTTGCTTTTGCAAGCAGGGAAATGAGTCCACTTCTCACCTATTTTTAGAATGTACAACAATATGTAACCTGTGGAAACTTATCCTACAACCCATTATACCCATTGCAACCTGGGCCGGAAACTCTATTCTTGCTGCTTGGCAAACCTGGTATCACACTTCCTCATCTCACAAACTTCGGAACCTACCACTACTAAGCTGCTGGACAATTTGGATTGCTAGGAATCACATCATTTTTCAAGACTTAGTGCCGAACTGGGCTGTACTGGCGACTAAAGTCATTGCTAATTACTCAGTCATTCCAGATGATCCTCCACCCAGGAACAAACCTTGGGCTTTTTTTGACAGTGCAACACAAAAGCAAGGCTATGGAGGGGGGGCTATTCTTCACTTATCCCATCATCATTCTTATAGCATGCTTATAGGATTCCGCAGATGCACAAACAACTCAGCTGAGCTCCTTGCTAGAAAACATCTCAAACAATTTGCCTTGGAGAAAAACTGCACAGATTTACAACTTTTTGGGGACTCTAAAATTATTTGTGATTGGCTGAACACGAAAACTAGATGTTCTACATATGCATTATTGCACATCCTGGATGAGACATTGAGATTGATCTCATATTTTGACACATTTACTTGCTCACATATTTACAGGGAGCAGAACGGAGCTACCGATAGCTTATCCAAAGAGGTCGCGATCGGGGAGTCGAGCTTCTGGATGATCAAAGAACAGAATGGGGAAGCCTTCTATCAATATTATCATCGGCCTTTTATGGAACTGGATGTTTAATCTCATGATATTTTATTAGTTATGTTTTTTGATCAGGCACGTGCCTTTTTTATTATATATATTGTCATTGAACATGATAACATATTGCTTATCATATGTCTCATAGTTTTGTTTTTCCTATTTCTGTTACTCCTTGCGTGGATCAAAGGCAACAATACTAGTGTACATGATTTATGATCATGCACTGCATATGCACCAGCATCTACAGAATGTAATTTCCTCTTTTTAATGAAATTATGATTTTTCCTTATGGGAAAAAAAAAAAACTATTACTTTACAATATTATAACTTCTTCTTATTTCACATTCATAACTTAAATGAATTTATAATTTGCTATGTAAAACATTTTTGACGTATTTAATTCGACCAATCCAACTTGTTGGACACCTAATCCTCTATGGGTTGGTGTGGAATGTGAACAACCACCGGAGTCTAAGAAACCACTTGGAATATGAATCTAAGGGTCACACCATGTACTATAAATGTATATCATGTCAATAATATATGAAATCTAATGCTTATCTTTCTATTTGGATGTTTGCATTCCATGTGAGTTTAACATGGTATCAGAGCAAACTCTATTTTTGGCTTCCTGCTCTTGTAACTCCTTCATGCCTTTGTTCTGCATTTTTGTAGACTGACATATCCCTGCCAAATTCTATGTATTCTATTCTAACTATTGGAAAGTCAATTTGTTGCATTGAAGTGTTTCTTTGCCTCCTTTGAAGGTTGGAGTGAGTTGCTACATCGAATGGTGTGCTACCCAGAAGTGTTGTGGCTAGCGCATTGAAGCCAAAGGTGTTGTGGATGGAGGTGTGTTATGTGGAGGTGTTGTTGTGTGCTGCTTGGAAGTGCTATAAAATTGGACAAATTGGACGATGTAGCAGTGAGCTAGTGCGCATAGACCAAGCATGGAAAGCCTTGGCACCGTTGTGACTGAGGCAGATAGAGCTTGTCGGTGCAGTGAATGGTATGATTCATATTACACTCTATATTGATGAATGCATCATGTTGTGTCATCATGATTGTGATGCCATCTTTGTGGTATGACTGTGGTATATACTCCCGGTTATCTCTCTCCGCATACCTGATTATATATTATAACACTAGTACGTGGCCTTCCAATCTGCCATATGCCATCACTGTGGTATCATTCATCGTTGTCCAGACATTGAACTGCCATACCACAGTCTATTGGTCGTTATGCTTCCATACACCCCTCCTCTGTGCTCCACATCTTGAACACTGCTTTGCTCCACATCTTGAAATTCACTCCCATACAGTCGGTCCTCCAAACGCTGCTCCAAAACACAGTGCAACTCCTAAACGCATACCTCCTATTCTAACACTCGAAACCACCATACCACTTAGTTCCCACTCCTGTTGTTTAATAACTATGGTTATTAATTGTGTTTTTAATATATATAACTCCCATATTGGTTTCTCCTCCTAACTCTGGATTACCATACCACATAGTTAATACAACACCTCCTTGCATAGTTAATAGACCACCCATTGTGGCATCAAATAACCATACCGCCTCCTCTTCCGGTTCATAATCTTGATCTTATGTTGACTCCCCATACACCATCAACCATCTAAACGTCGTTGAATTATTGTTGAACGCTCTCCATACTACCACCCCTTTCACTATACCGCTCTTCTATGTAACGTATTACATTGGAGGGTATACAACGGTTACATAGACCACACACCGCTCTTGCATACTCCTACAACATACCACTCTGCCTGCCGACATACCACACTGGTATATAACGCTGAGCTTCTTCCCTGCCGAAGATATATAGTAATCGTCTTTTATTGTATTGTTAATTAATAATTAGTGGCATTGAATGAAAAATTATGAAATAAAGTTGCAGTCAAGCCTAACCAAATGCCATTGAAGGAATTGTTTGTTCGTTGAAATCCTAGGGCTTTTCAAATTTGCGGAAAAACGAAACAAAATTGTATAATTAAAGAGGGAGGGAAGGGCAGTTGTTGTCACTTTTTATACTCTTATAAATTTGAAAACAGACGTTGTTAATTGTTATATTGGGATTTTTCTACTGTCATTCTGTCAGTAGTTCCCTCCGGTGCAGGCTCAGATATCCTTGAAGCCTTTGTATGTGAAATACTACAGGTATACCTCACGATCATGGTGCTAAAACTATTCAATTTGCTCACTTGTCCAAGTTTTAAATGAAGTTCTTTTACTGTATGGATTTTCCAAGTTCCGCAGACATAAAGGAGAATCATTTTCCAAGGAATATATTTATTGCTTGCAAAGGATTATCAATTGAGTAGATTTCCCTCTTATCATTGGGGGTATTTAATTTTGAAGAACATTGCAATGCTAGATATTTTCCTTTACAAGTACATTTGTGGTCATTTGTTGCCCTGAGTTGGTTGAATAATGGAGAAAATTCATGGCTTATTAGAGTTACTAAAAACTCTGATCAGGTCCAGTGCTGACACCACAGTTAAAATTAGCAAAGCCTTTATTTCAGACATTTAGACTTGTCTGCAAAATGTACAAGACAAAATTGACTTTTTGCAACTTGAATCACAACTACAGCAAGAGGAGTTATAAAATTATAGTCATGATTCTGAACTTGTCTTTATTCAAGACAATTATTTGTTTGAGACACACCCCCATCGACAACCAGAAATTGATCAGATCATTGAGCCCCTCTCAGGAGCAGTTGTACATGCAGATGCATAAATTTAGTTTGCACTTCCCAAGTTGGTCATTAGACCTTGGGAAGAGCTTGTCCATAATAAGCACATAACATGTCTTGGATATGATAATGAGGTTTCCTTTCATATTTTTAGATTACTCAAAACCCATCACATTTTAGAGTGTTGGGTTTCTTCATAGTGGTTCACCTTCACCTATTCTAGATTTTGCTCCTCTTCCACAACAACAACAACAGATTTTGAAATGTGAACATTGTGAAAGAGTTGGCCATATGAAAGATCATTGTTTTGATCTTCATCCATGTAAGCATTGTCATAAAACCACTCACTCTTCACACAAATGCTTCAAAAACAAGCTTCCTACAAGAACAAAGATTCATCTTGGATGGATCACTTCTTGGCAATGTGCATCAACAACCAAGAAGATATTTCAGTCATAGGTTAGAACTTGTTCTAGAGTATTGAACAATCTTGTAGTTGTGTTTTCTCAATCTTCTCACCTTTTATCTGGCAGGGGGGAGGCGATGGTCATCTACAAGCTTCAAAGCCACATCAAGCAAGCCTGAGCCACAACCTGCCATACTAGATTTAGAGTTGTAACCAGAGACAGAGTTGCCACTGAGCATGCCTTCATTTGGTGGTCAACCTTAAACCATCACAGGTTGATACCTCCCTTTTCAGGTTGAGTTTCTCCCTTTTATTCGGGGTGAGACCTCCCTTTCAAGGTTGAAGGTTTTCCTCTTCAAAACATGAGGAACACTTCCTCTAGCAGAAGACCTCAGCTTCATGCTAGATTTGAAAGAGTTTCGGGAAGTGCACTAAGCATTCCAGTGTTGGTGGTTTTCCTTAAACCACCCCCCTTATACCAACACTTCAAAGAGAAATTCAGCCAAGTGTTGCCATGCATTTTTCCACATTTTTTATTATAGCTCCCTTCTTGGACTCATACATACCCCTTCAGATTAAAGGGCGGGGGATGTTGGACACCTAATCCTCTCTGGGTTGGTGTGGAACACGAACAACCACCGAAGTCCAAGAGACCACTTGGAATATGAATCCAAGGGCCACACCATGTGCTATAAATGTATATCATAAGAATAATATAATCATCGAATGCTTATCTTTCTATTTGGATGTTTACATTCCATGTGAGTTTAACACAGCTTTTTCCATTCTAAAATTCCCATAAATACTTTTACATCACAAGTCTAATTATTTTTCAGCTAATGAAACTTGCTAGCATCAAGTGAGGATTGTAAGATTCATTGTTGAATCAATTAACTTGGCATGTCAAAATTTTAATAATAATGCATTTATATAAATTAAGACTAAGTGTAAGATTTATTATTGGATCAATTAACTTGACATGTCAAAGTTTTAATAATAATTGGTTTATATAAATTAAGAATAAGTACGTGAACTTTCGATAATAATTGAGCTTAGTGGCTCATCCTACAACCCGATATGATGTGTAAGGATGTTCGTCTGTCATCAAAGTTGAAATTTTTTCATAATATTGCCAAAAAAATCTATATATATATATATATATATAATATAACATTGAACTAATGTCGATTCATAAAACAATTTGAACTTGAAAAATTACATCCTTCTCTACTCGCATTAGATTCATATTTAAAATAGATCCATATTAGTTTATTATATAAAATAAAAATAACCTGTTATAAAGTCCAACCTGTAATTATAATAATTGTAAATTCTTTATTTATAGTATAATCATTGTAAATTCATTAATTTATAAATTTTATAACTAAATTGGGAAATTATAATTTAACAAATTAATTATTTACAAATATATAGAATAATAATTAAAAATTAAATATTTTTAAAAACACAATTTATTATAAATATATAATATTATTAAATAAAAAATAGATTTTCTTAATTTAACTCCTTCCAACGTTGCCATGATATACTCAAGTCAAGTAGTAATATATGATATGTGGGCATTGCCCTATAGTCAAACACTCTATTGCGGAAAGTATGTCCTCTTTCCCTAAATCAAAACAATGGGACATAATACCATTGCCCACCATGTGTTAGTAAAATATGTTTCATTAAACCCCTCGAAGGAATGTATTTATATTAAAGATATATGTCAACCCCTCGAAGGAATGTATTTATATTAAAGATATATGTCAACAGTATTCATTTGACCATGCAATATTGAAAATTATAGCAAATAGATAAGGACAAATTACCAAATGTAATGTCATATCATGAATTTTGGGTTGTTCAATGGATAATGCTGCTTTATCAATTTGGCGATTCCTATTTCCAATCCCATAGAAAAGTAAATGCTGCTTGACATGTAAGGCAAATAGCTTTAACCTTCTCCACGTGAATCGAGATAGCAGCCTAGAGAGAGAAAGCTAAAACTATTTGCCTTACATGTCAGGCAGCATTTACTTTTCTATGGGTTAGAAATATGAGTTTCTCATCAACTTTGTTAAATAGCAAA
Organism: Pinus taeda; assembly: GCA_000404065.3. NCBI lineage: Eukaryota > Viridiplantae > Streptophyta > Pinopsida > Pinales > Pinaceae > Pinus > Pinus taeda. The sequence goes on from APFE031169673.1 coordinate 36,487, forward strand.
TAATGCTAAACATATAATATGTAAGTTATTGAATTACCTTAACACTAAATACTGTATAATAAGTGAATATTGATGGCCAAGATGATAGTGTCACATCATCATCATTGAATGTGAAGGAACCTCACCAAAATCAACGTGACGTCACATCACATCCTTATGTTAATGTCACATCATGTTATATGCAAAATAAAGAAAACGCGTTCACTATACCGCGTAGGATACGGAGGCCGACTGTGACAAGGGTACTAACATTTTTATATGAAAAATCACAGTTTTAATGCATGGGATTTCATCGAATCTGTGTGCTTGGGTTAGGGTAATCACAGTTTTAATGCATGCGATCTCATCGAATTTGTGTGATTGGCTTAGGTGGCGACTCCTATATTCAATTTCATTAAAAAAAAATAATGCAGTTTGATATGGCCGCTCGATATTCAGAGATAACACGTGTGTGGTGATGATTAGGGGAAAAAAGAACAGCGTGTTATATTGGGGTATCGAGTGGCCATGTCAAGGCGCATTAACTTTGCTATAGGGTTGGAAATAGCATTTCTCGGGTTAGGGTATTGTTAAGATGGGTGATTTTTTATTTATTTATAGAAATTATTATCCCTTATTGTATCAGGGTAATAATTTATTTAAAATGAATTGATGTTGGCATTAAATTTAAATTTATTAAAAATTAAACTATATTATCTATTGTTTATATTAGAAATTAATTTAATCTATTTTTAAAATAATTAAAAAAAAAATTGCATTTTGATTGGTTAAAACAATTTAGGTCCTATTGTGTAATGATGTTGGTGTACCGGCAATTGTCACTTCAATCTTTAATTAACTTGCTATTAAACAATACTTTGACCAAAAATACATAGAAAAATATAATGTTAACACTATAAAATCAAATATATATTTAGGTTGGGTCTTATTGAGCAATGATACATATGTATGATGGAACTTGTAAAAGACGAGACACCAATTTAATATAGTTGCTGGACAGCCTTACACGTGGTGGATCGTGTAGCGTGGACGATCCCATTGGGTGACTTGAAAAGATTTGGCGTCCTCACAGGGATATGTTTCCACTACTTCCATTCGATCAAAGCGTCGTCCCATTTAAACTACTTTTAACTAAAAGTACCAATGCATTTTAAACCTCAAGGTCAATTGTCGTACTCGTTTTAAATCATGTATGCGCTTCTTAATCACTTAATATCCTCTCTTCCACAGTGTTAATCACTTATCTATTGTCCCACAGTCTTAACTACTTATCATACCTCTTTCAAAGTGGGTTGGATGTGGTCGTTATAAAGATAAAGATAAATGTTGCAGTGCTTTTAAATTTACTTCTAATTTTGCACTACTTTATTTAGATTATGCATAACCATCATGGACCATCTAAAATGACTTATAATTTTTTTATTGCATTTTTTTCCAAGTCAACTTTGTCTTTGTAACTTCATTTTACTACAATTTTTTCCAATTAATTTCAAAATGCAATCTATGTTGTCTTTATAAAGTGAGAAAAAATTCATTTTTGTTAGTTGATCTTTATTTTAGAAAAAAATTAGTTTTCCAGTTTTACTTCTAAATTTATGATTTTTATTTTTGTTTTTAACGTAACGCGCAGGTCCTCTGTAATTTCGTATAGGTTGCTTTAAGAATTTATTAAATAAAGGACAAAGATTTGTGATCCCAATATATATGAGTCTACTAAATATAAAAGTAGTAGTCTATAACGCGACTTTTTGAAAGCCTTTCCGGCGGATTTTTCCAGTCAAAATCCGGCAGCAATTCATTGGAATCTCATGTTTGATAGCTAGTTTCTGCACAATCAATGGCTCCCAGGGGTTTTTCAGGGCGCTGAATCCAAATATGCAGTTAAAAAACCATTTTAACTGCTAAAAATCAACATTTAACCTCATTTCTTCCGCCGGATTCCGTCACCGGAATCTCCAAAAAGTCGCATTATAGACAACTCCAATATAAAATATGTGCATTCACGTGGCTCCACCTCAAACGCATAAGTAGGAAAATCATGTACCCATAGTCGACACAATATATGGAAACGCGGACAATAATAGTTTTAAAAAAAAACCGAATTTATAATTTAAAAACAAACGTGGATGTGTAAAACAATAATAATTTAAAACCAAAATCTCATTTATAATTTAAAAACAAACATGGATATTTAAAACAATAATAATTTAAAAACAAAACCTAATTTATAATTTAAAAACACAACTGAATTTAATAACACTAATCTAGAATAGGATAAGCATCATGCTAGGACTTGAATACAAATTAAATAGTTTTAATATTTCCAACGTTAAACATGTGCTCATTTTTTTTATCACATCTAGTAATTGCCACTTTCCCTGGTAGGTTTATGATAGGGCTTAGTTGAGATTCGGCCAAGGTGTCAAAGGAAAAAAGAGCTGAGTTCGATAACATAATGATCTATTATATTTTCGGAATTCATTTATTCAATGAGTAATTTATTTTTCGTTACTTCAATATAGCAAATGTCTCATCAAATTTTATTGAATACTTAACCAATATATATATTAAATATTGTGTAAGAATGGATAGTATGTTTATAAAAAACAAAAAAACAAAAAAATTTAACAATTTTCATTATTTCGAGCATACACAACCAAATTATTGATATTATATTATATTAATTAAAAATTAATTGATTACATATTTTGTAAGAATTTTTTTTTTCTCGGTAAAAGCTAGCTAGTCTATTGTATTATATTTACAGGAAAACTTTACATACAGTGAGACACGCTGTCCAGGGCCAACAGTGGCACATTGGATAGCTTAACTTGATGCAAAAAGCTCCCTCGCAGGGGTAGCACCTATAGGGCATTCCAACATTCCTCCAAAACTTGCTGAGGCAAAAGACCGAAAAGACATGACTATACCAGAGCATAGAACAGCACTGAGCTAAACATGAACGGGACGGCCCACGCAGGGGCTTCCATCAAAAACTGACTGTGAACCTTGTCCATCAAAGAACTTACAGTGGACCTTGTCCAAATGCGAGACCGACATAAACAAGACAATATTAAAAACTGAAAATAAACAAACACAGTGACGAGCAAAACCCAAATACCCGCAGAGACCTTTAGCTTAGACCAGAGCCGAGAGAGAAAGGCATGTGCTGGTGCGTGCATCGGAGGATCAGTCTTTGGGCTCTTCTTCCACGATATATCTCCAACCTTGGCCCTCAGGGACTCCTTCCCAAATGGCCCATGGATCCTTTGCAGTGGCTTGAGGTTCCGGCTCCGGGGGATGAGAAGGGGCTTGCAGGATCTCTTTCCCAGAGGTGCCCGCCTCAATTGGTGGCTGCAACACAGGACTCTCCTCACCAATGCCCTCTGGAGGTGGCTCCGCCGAACCTGGTAGCTTTCCACCCTCATTGCCCTCAGGAATTTTAGTGAAAAGAATTGAAATATGAGCATTGATACCTGCCTTATCCTTTGAGCTTCCCAGGGTGAACACGACTGAGCCGAATGCTGGAAGCATTAACTCTCCTTCACTTGAGCTGCCAACCTCCATGAACTGCCCAACTTGAATTGGTGTGGATTTTTCCCTCCTGTAGCAGTAGCAGCAGCAGCAGTGATGGTGCTCATCTGCTGCAGGGGGGCGAGAGGATGAACCTCGCCCAGGTCCCCTTGTGCTCAGTTGTCGTTCTCGCAGCTTTGCCATGGACTCCCCGTTGCCTCCCTCGTGTACCTGAAGTGAACTGTAATAACAAAGACAGTGCGGACCTTGCCACAAACCCCACATAGGCGTAATAACCACCGAGCAAACTTTGCCTCAGGGAGAAATTTCCCTTCTCGCATCCAATTTACTTCGATTGCCCTTAAATTGCTGCTCCCACCTGAGGCAATTACTTGAGTTGCAGCGACGGAATGCCAAGACTGCGAATTGAGGTGGTAAAACATTCAACCGTCCAGAATTCCTCTGCACCTGCACCGCCCCAGCTTCACCATACCAATGAGCTTGCATCGATTCACCTTCCCCTTGAAAAATTGCATCCTTCCCTTGATGAGAGCAAGCATTAACTGCATCCTACATCCCCATCGTTTCACCCTGCTCGGCATTGAATGCCCAGAGCTCGGGCAACTGAACAATATCCTTTGGCGGCGATATCCCATTAAACTGTATTGTTAGCACGGGACGGCACATGCTGGGCATGTGGCTCGACCCATCTGACGTGCCAGCACCCGCATCCGGGGAAATATTTTGTAAGAATTGTTAGTACTATGGATGAGATATTGGTTTTATCTAGTCAACACAACACAATGACAAGCTTTTCCACTCTTACTTTACTCCGTCGAAACTTATCACACAAACATTCATAATGAAATCTCACAATTCCATTTTATTGTTAATGTCGTATATTCAGTGTTAATGTAGTGTCTTTTGCTTTTACTTTACAAACTGAGAATTACAACCTTGAAAGTATTGACCAGAATAAAAGTGCGATAATCTCAGAAACCACTTAAAACAAAGTGCGTTAATCTCAAAGACCACTTAAATATTTTTAAAGGAAACGAAGGAAATAGGGAAGAAATTAAATTGTCAGAAATCGCTTCCATTATAGAGAAAGAGTTGCATTTCACCAGCAACTTCACCATATCCAAGTTGAAGTTCTCCTCTAAAGAAATAATATTTTCTAAAAAATTACTTTCACATTTATTACATCTATAATATAGTAGGATCATATTTATCACTTGAACCAATTCACTCTGTAGATGACACATTAAAAGAAAAAGACAAATTGTTATATAACATCTTTGAGAAAAAACAATATGATAGCAACATTACTTTTGACCAATTTTTGAACTAATTACATTTAACCAAAACTAATTACATCATAACAATATAAAATCAATTAGTAGCTAAATTAAACTAAGCAGCAGGGAACTCTAGCTATGCGGCCTAGTTTTTATTTTAGTTTTATAGGTTATTTTTTAGTTTTGTGGATGTTAAAATATTATTTATTTATTATATATTTTGGAACATATGTTTTGGAGTTCTTTTTTGTATGCTTTTTTATTGAATTTGTTTAAATTTGGGTTGGTGATTTGTTGGAATTAAAAGTTTGAGTTGTGAACTCTCCATAATATAATCTAAAACATTCTAAAAAAATTCCAAATTTTAAATATATATGATCAAAAATATATTTTAAACACTAAAATATCACAATTTGAAGAATAAATATTTGACCACAAATTCTAACAAAAACTCAAAAATAATGTCAACAAGAATATATGTGAGTAACATGGAAGAGAATATATTGAATTGAATTGAAGCAATTTTAATGACATCCACTAGACTAAGCGGTCTAAGGGGCCTACAGCCCCAAACCAAACAAAACATCACAATTTCAAGTTTTCCTCAAAAAAAACCCTTTTGCCATCAATCTTGATCAAGGAGGTCATGGTTTTGTGAAGTCTTGCTTCCTCAGATAACTCGTTCAAACTATCCACCTTAAAATTGCTTTCAAACTTATTACGAATGTCCTCATAAGTTGAACATTCCATGATGAAATGTCATTCGGTTTCAACCACACCTTTCTTACAAAAGTTATAAGTTCTTTCTTCCCACTCTGCCTTGGGGGTTATCCATCTACTTGTTTCACATCTAAGATGGTGAGGTGCAATCCTCAACTACATTATTAAAATTTTAGCCTTTCCCTTAATTGCGGCGCTCAAATAAGTCTTTTCATCATGTGACCGTGTTGGGTTGAAATTTTTGACATAGTTTTTTTTTTTTGTCGGCCAACTTGTTTTTCCGACATTGTAGTCCTAAAATTTTCAAGCATCCAGTATTTCATCTCCTCTTTAGAATTAAGACAATATTGCCAATTAATTCCCCATTTGCTCATCCACTCGTCATTTTGCTTCCCCCAAGTTTTCTTCCTACACTTTAGTTTCTCCGCAACAATCATCTTAGGCCAACGATGCTCATCCATGCCTTCCACCTTTTTTAAATAAACTTAACAAACAAATCATTGTTGAAGCCTCCATAAAGAACCAGTCTCAACCAGTAGGATCTCATATGGGATCGTTGATTTGACTTTGAGGTTACTAGTAATTAAGTGCTTTTGAATTCTTTCTAATTGTCTCCAATTGTGATTTGACATGTTGCTCCCCAAAATTTCACATCCATAGAGGACAATCGGGATAACCAACACTCCAAAAAGAGTTTTCCTGATTTTCCAATCCCATTATTTTTCTTTCCTACGTCATTTATGAAGGAGGTAAGAAGCTCTCCATCCCCCTTGAATCCTTTTAGTTCTACACGTCTCCAAACTGAGCATATTGTGAAAACAATTCCTAGGTACTTGTACTCTTCCACTATCTCCAAGGATTTTCACTAAAATATAAAGTTAACTTGTTCTTTTTCTACGTCAAAGAGAAGATCGTGACTTTGGTTTTGCTAATCTAATTCCCATAAATACTATTACATCACAAGTCTAATTATTTTTTAGCTAATGAAACTTGCTAACATCAAGTGAGGATGGCAAGACTCATTGTTGAATCAATTAACTTGACATGTCAAAGTTTTAATAATAATGGATTTATATAAATTAAGACTAAGTATAAGATTTATTATTGGATCAATTAACTTGACATGTCAAAGTTTTAATAATAATTGGTTTATATAAATTAAGAATAAGTACGTGAACTTTCGATAATAATTGAGCTTAGTGGCTCATCCTACAACCCGGTATGATGTGTTAAGGATGTTTGTCCGTCATCAAAGTTGAAATTTTGTTGATATATGCCAAAAAAATAATATATATATATACAAAACATTAAACTAATGTCAACTCATAAAACAATTTGAACTCGAAGAAATTACATTTTTCTCTACTCACATTAGATTCTCGTATTTAAAATAGATCTATATTAATTTATTATATAAAATAAAAATAACTTGTTATAAGTCAAATTATAATTTATAATTGTAATTCTTTTATTTATAATTAAATCCTTGTAAATTCATTTTATTTATAAATTTATAAATCACGACATTATAATCTAACAAATAAACTATTTAACAATATAAAAAATATTAATTAAATTAAATATTTTAAAAACAATTATTATAAATATATAATATTATTAAATAAAAATTAGATTTTCTTAATTTAACTCCTTCCAACGTTGCCATGATATACTCAAGTGAAGTAGTAATATATGATATGTGGGCATTGCCCTATAGTCAAACACTTTATTATGGAAAGTATGTCCTCTTTCCCTAAGGCAAAACAATGGGACATAACACCATTGCCCACCATGTGTTAGTAAATATGTTTCATTAAACCCCTCGAAGGAATGTATTTATATTAAAGATATATGTCAACATTATTCATTTGACCATGCAATATTGAAAATTATAGCAAATAGTATTTAATTTAAATAAGGACAAATCACCAACTGTAATGTCATATCATGAATTTTGGGTTGCTGAATGGATAATGCTAGCCTGATCAACTTTGTTAAGTAGCAGGTACTGCTAAACATATAATATGTAAGTTGTTGAATTAACCTTAACATTAAATACTATATAATAAGTGAATATTGATGATCAAGATGATAGTGTCACATCATCATCATTGAATGTGAACACCAAAATCAACGTCACGTCACATCACATCATTGCATATGTAACGTCACATCATGTTACATGCAAAATAAAGAAAACGCGTTTACTATACCGCGTAGGATACCGGAGGCCGACTGTGACAAGGCTACTAACATTTTTATATGGAAAATCACAGTTTAATGCACCTGATTTAATCAGAATCTCTGTCTGCTTGGGTTAGGCTAGTATTAAGATGCGTGATTTTTTATTTATTTATAGAAATTATTATTCGCGGTTGTACCAGGGTAATAATTTATTTAAAATAATCGATGTTTGCATTAAATTTAAATTTACCCAGAATTAAATTATATAGAAATTTATTTAATTTATTTTTAAAATTTTATTTTTCTGTATTTTGATTGGTTAAAACAATTTAGGTCTTATTGTTAGCTCAATTAATTCCTCCAACTATAACCTATAGTTATGGAATTGAACTTCAGTCTTTTCTCAATTTAAGGAAACCAACTGCAGTAGTTTCCTTAAATTAAGGAAATCAACTGCAGTTAATTAATTTTCTGGTTGGAGCTTCTGAAGTGGTCCATTACTCCATCTGGAGTTCTCTGCCTTGATCTGTGGAACACCTAACACATAGCCATTAGAAGCTTGATGGAAGCTTGGCTAAAAATTCATCTGATTGGTCCCCACGCTAGCATCTCAATCCCCTTCAGTTGTTTACACCATCTCGCTGAGAGAGCATAGCTTGGAAGTGCCTTCAGATTTTCTATGATTTTTATTTTTGCTTGGATTGAAGCTGGGGTGTTGTTTCAATGACGAAGCAAGTGGACTGTGGTGCCAGCAAAGGCGTCATCAATGGCTGGAGGTATTCCTGGACTTCTAAAGTTTAATTTTGAGATTCTTTAAAAAGATTTAAAATCGTTGTTGCAAATTTTGCTAACATTGGTATCAGAGCCCATGTGTATCTCTGCCTTGATGTGTTGCCTTGATGTGTTCTGCATGATAAGAACTATATGTTTTGTTTTCCCCACGGCGACTCGATCTCGCGACCACGCCCTTCGTAAATGCAATTTGTCTCTCAATTGTAATTGTAGGGTTTGTTTTTGTTTTGATACCCTAGACTTAATCTATGCCTCGGACGCAGATGACGTTCTTTCTTTATCTCCGTTTAGGCCGTGCCGGTCTTTCCGATTGTAGTCCTCGCGGAGAATCGGGTTTTGAAATTAAGTTTGACTTCATATTATGTGGAAGTGCGGTGTCTTTTTTAGCTTGATTTGCTTTTCAATTAAGATCGGCAAATTTCTCACCCCTTTTAGTGCCTTTTTAACATAAACTGCCCGGCCTTTCCACTGGCAATGGCTATTTTAACGTTTCCGCTGACGTGTTTCCGATCATATAGAAACCTTCGTTTGAAGATTGCGGGGTCTGTTGTGGATTTTTTTTTTTTTGCACTGTTCTAAATACTGTTCAATGCACTTCGCTTCTGCCATTTCGTCTGGACTCTGTCGCTTTAAGCGTGATTTATGAAACTGTGTGATGGATGTGCTATTTTACTGAGATTCTTTGTTAAAATGATTGAATCTTTACAGCATTTTTCTTCAGAAACATAGCAATTCATTTCGTATTTGGAGATTTTGGTCCGTTAATTTCAATAGAAATAAGTCTTGGCCTGGAAATACCCAAGAAAAGGGTAGTCAATGTTGATTTTAGTGAAGGCAAAGCTAAAATGGTAGAATGAATGAAGCTCTGTTTTCAGAGTTTTCTTCTCTTACGTAATATTTAATAGCTAGATAGTGAGCGGATGAAATGGAAATGAACATTAAGTCTATTTGTGAACTAAACAATGAACATTGCAATTTTTTGTATTGTTGCAAACTTACTGTCATGGATATGATTCATACTATTGAAGATGGCCCCATTTTTGCTGTAAATATGAATATGATCTCTCTTTTTAATTTTGTAAATTTGAATGATGTGCAAAACATTTTGGATGATGGCATTGATAGTAAACAATTTTTATTCTTTCATATGTATTAAAAATATTGTAAAACACTCAAGATGCTCAACTATCCCGTAAGGCTTAAAAGAGGTCAGGTTCAGTATTTAGCGATAGTACATTTACATGTAGTTATCACTTAAGAATTTAGTTCTTTTTTGCCAAAGGAATTTATGTTTGGAAAATTTAAAGAATACATACCATTTTGGGAAAGTAAAAGATTGTGATGAAAGTAATTAAAAATATATATTTATATATTTTGTTTGATTTATAAACTTGAGGACGGAGCCTGAAGTCAAGCCATCTAGCCTTCGAACTGCATTTGCTATGCAAGTGCAAACTAGATCAATGCTGCTTCAGTCAATCTCCGGGTTTTGTTTATAAATTAAACAATTGCTTGGCAGTCATTTACATTATATGGAGTTTATTTAAAATGTCAATTTGACTTACTCCTTTCAGTAAACATTATTTTTACTGGTTAAATTTTGTTTATGCCATTTATGCAAAGAATAATGTCTAGTGATCTATATAATTTTAATTAATTAGAGAATAGCCACAGCATCTTTAATTAATTAAAATTATATATTTTGATTGGTTAGATCACATAAAGAGTTGTTAGACATTAAATTGTAATTAATTAGACTAAATATAATAAATTTTATCCCACAGGAATTTTTATTATATTTATGTAATTAATTAGGATAAAATTTCATAACCTGCCCACAGGAGTTATGAATTAATAGTTTTATCATAAAGTTCAAAACAATGAATAATTGAATCTGCTTGAATTAAAAATTTAGCCCACAGGCAATTTTTATGTCATTAGATTCAATTTTGAGCATGATTTACATTGGTAAAACATGAAATTTTATTAAGCCTCAAGTTTTAACATAAGCATGTGATTTTTAATTTTGATGCAGTAGTACAACTTGCAAATTTCTCTGAAGTCCGTTTTGACATTCCCGAACTTAAGGGAGATAACTATAAGGTTTGGAAGGAGAGGATTCTCCTTCATTTGGGGTGGATGGACATAGATCATGCTATTAGGAAAGATGAACCGCTGGCACTCATTAATACCAGCACTGCAGCGAACATCACGCTTTATGAACGATGGGAGAGATCCAATCGTCTAAGCATGATGTTCATTAAGACTAAAATTTCAGCTGGTATTCGTGGTTCCGTTGATCAGCATGAAAAGGTCCAAGACTTGTTAAAGGCCATTGACGATCAATTCGTCACTTCAGACAAGGCACTAGCAAGCACCCTAATCATGAAGTTCTCATCCCTAAGACTCACCAGTGTGAAAGGTGTGCGCAAGCACATCATGCAGATGAGGGACACTGTGGCTCAATTGAAGAAACTCGAGGTTGATATATCGGAGTCCTTCCTAGTGCACTACATCTTGAACACCCTTCCGCACCAATATGGACCTTTCAAAATCTCATACAACACACATAAAGATAAATGGTCAATTAATGAACTCATGACCATGTGTGTTCAAGTGGAAGAGAGACTGGTGATGGAACTGGGAGAGAGTGCAATGCTGACAACACGTGGAAAGGGAAAATCTCAAGCCAATCGGAAAGGGAAAGGTAAAGTACCTCCCCAAGCCGGTATCAAGAAGGATTCCAAGTGTTTCTTGTGTAAAAAGAAGGGACACATGAAGAAGGAATGCGCCAAATTTAAGAAATGGCTTGCAGACAAAGGTAATTTGATCTCATTTGTTTGTTATGAATCTAATATGGTTAATGTTAATATTAACACATGGTGGATTGATTCTGGATCAACAATTCACATTTCGAATTCCTTGTAGGGTTTGCAAAACCTAAGGAAACCAGTGGGAAGTGAGCAGAGCATCTTATCAAGAAACAAGATGGGCTCACATGTGGAAGCTATAGGAACATGTTATTTAACTTTGAGTAGTGGCTTTGTTTTAGAATTAGAAAAGACCTTTTATGTTCCAAGTTTTTCTAGAAACTTGATTTCAGTTTCAAGGCTTGTACCTTTTGGATATTCCTTAAAATTTTCAGAAAAATCTTTCAGTCTATTTTATAAATTTGATTATGTTGGAAATGGTATTTTGTCTAATGGTATTTACTGCATTAATTTACAAAACAATGTCACTTATGATTCAATGCATGTTCACACTGGCACTAAAAGATGTGTTATTAAAGAAGATTCCTCTAAATTATGGCACCGGAGACTAGGTCATATCTCCATAGAAAGAATTAAAAGATTGGTAAATGAAGGGGTATTTAATACTCTGGATTTTACTGATTTTGAGACTTGTGTGGATTGCATAAAGGGAAAGCAGACCAACAAGTCAAAGAAAGGTGCCAATAGGAGTTCAAACATATTAGAAATCATACATACTGATATATGTAGTCCAGACATGGACTCACATGGTCAGAGATACTTCATCTCCTTTATAGATGATTACTCACGATATATGTATCTCTACATGCTTTATAAAAGGAGCGAAGCATTAGATGCCTTTAAGATCTTTAAGGTTGAAGTAGAGAAACAATGCGGCAAGAAAATTAAGATCGTGAGATCAGATAAAGGTGGAGAATATTATGGTAGATACACAGAAGATGGACAAGCACTTGGGCCATTTGCTAAATTTCTTCAAGAGCATGGGATTGTTGTCCAATACACCATGCTTGGTTCACCCAACCAGAATGGTGTAGCAGAAAGAAGAAATAAAACATTATTGGACATGGTGCGGAGTATGCTTAGCAGCTCCAATATTCCTAAATCCTTGTGGACTGAAGCACTTAAGACGACAGTGTATATATTAAACTGAGTTCCAACCAAGGTGGTTTCTAAAACGCCATTTGAATTATGGAAAGGTTGGAAACCGAGTTTGCGACATATGCGCGTTTGGGGATGCCCGTTTGAAGTGAGAATTTATAATCCACAAGAAAAGAAGCTAGACCCAAGGACCATTAGTGGGTATTTCAATGGATATGCTGAAAGGTCTAAAGGTTACAGATTTTATTGTCCATCTCACAGCACTAGGATTGTGGAATCAAGAAATGCAAAGTTTCTTGAAAATGACTTGATCAGTGGGAGCGATCAAACCAGAAACATAGTTTCTGAGAAGGATCATTCAGATTTTCAACCTTCCACCTCAAGTGATAGATTGGTTATTGTTCATAGCACCCCTCAAGTACAAACTGGTGTTGAACAACCAATTGTTGAAGCTCCACAAGCTGCTGACGATATTCCAGTAGATCAAGGAGTTCAACAGTTGCCAAGAACTATTGAACAACAAGTTGAACCACATACTTCTCAAGAAGATGATGGTACAACATTAAGAAGATCTACTAGACCAAAGAGATCGGCGATTCCTAATGATTATGTTGTGCATCTACAAGAATCTGACTACAACATTGGAGCCGAAAATGATCCCGAGTCATTTTCACAAGCCATGAGTTGCAAAGAATCAGAATTATGGTACGATGCCATGAAGGAAGAGATGAATTTCATAAAGAGTAACGAAGTCTGGGATCTTGTTGAGTTGCCTAATGGTGCAAAAGCCATTGGATGCAAATGGGTCTTTAAGACAAAGAAAGACTCATTAGGCAACATTGAGAGATACAAGGCAAGACTTGTTGCTAAGGGATTCACTCAGAAAGAAGGAATCGACTACATGGAGACTTTTTCTCTTGTATCTAAGAAAGATTCCTTGTGCATTATTATGGCATTAATAGCCCATTTTGACTTAGAGTTGCAACAAATGGATGTGAAAACAACCTTTCTCAATGGAGATCTAGAGGAGGAGGTTTACATGAAACAACCTGAAGGATTCCCCTCTAGTGATGGTGAGCAATTGGTTTGCAAACTCAAGAAGTCATTATATGGTTTAAAACAAGCATCCCGCCAATAGTATTTGAAATTCCATAATGTAATTTCTTCTTTCGGTTTTGTAGAAAACATTATGGATCAATGTATATACCTAAAAGTTAGTGGGAGTAAAATTTGTTTTCTTGTTTTATATGTGGATGACAGTTTGCTAGCAACCAATGATAAGGGTTTGCTACATGAGGTGAAACAATTCCACTCTAAAAATTTTGATATGAAGGATATGGGTGAAGCATCTTATGTCATTGGCATTAAGATCCATAGAGACAAATTTTGAGGCATCTTGGGTCTGTCACAAGAAACCTATATTACTAAAATTTTAGAGAGATTTCGGATGAAGGATTGTTCACCAAGTGTAGCTCCCATTGTGAAGGGTGATAGGTTCAATTTGAACCAATGCCCGAAGAACGACTTTGAAAGGGAACAAATGAAGAACATTCCATATGCTTCTGCTGTCGGAAGCCTAATGTATGCTCAAGTTTGCACAAGACCTGACATTGCATTTGTTGTGGGAATGTTGGGACGATATCAGAGTGATCCAGGTTTAGACCACTGGAGAGCTGCAAAGAAAGTAATGAGGTACCTTCAAGGAACCAAAGACTACATGCTTATGTATAGACGAACGGACAACTTGGAAGTAATTGGCTACTCAGATTCTGACTTTGCTGGATGTGTTGATTCACGCAAATCAACATCAGGTTACATTTTTATGATGGCCGGTGGAGCTGTATCATGGAGGAGTGCCAAGAAAACCTTGATTGCCACTTCCACTATGGAAGCCGAGTTCGTCTCCTATTTTGAGGCTACTTTACATGGTGTATGGCTTAAGAGTTTCATTTCTGGACTTAGAATTATGGATTCTATCTCTAATCCATTAACAATATATTGTGATAATTCAACTGCTGTTTTTATGGCTAAAAACAACAAAAGTGGGATTCGAAATAAACACATCGACATTAAGTATTTAGCTATAAGGGAACGTGTTAAAGAAAAGAAAGTGGTCATTGAGCACGTCAGCACTGAGTTGATGATCGCTGATCCTTTGACTAAGGGCATGCCACTATTTAAATTCAAGGATCATGTAATGAATATGGGACTTGGTTCCATTATGTAGTTTCTCATTGTATGGACAATGTTATTTTAATGAAATTCTTAATTATTGTGATGTTTTTTCTCATATTTATGTGCACCTTAAGTTGATTTGAGAAAATTCATTTAAGAAGGACCAAGAATAAACATAAGGTTTATTCATTAAGAAATTGTTGCCACATAAATTATAATAAGAATAAATACATAGTAATGCATGGAAGATAATACTCATCATTAGAGGACTTATCGCCATGATTCATGTATCTATTACTTAATACAAATTGTCAATGGTTTTTAAGTTGACACATTAAGTTTGGAAGTATGGACCAAGTGGGAAAATGTTAAGCTCCATTAATTTTTTTTCCAACTGTAACCTACAGTTATGGAACTAAACTGCAGTCTTTCCTTAATTTCTGGAAACCAACTACAGTAATTTCCTTAAATTAAGGAAATCAACTGCAGTTAATTAATTTTCTGGTTGGAGCTTCTGAAGTGGTCCATTACTCCATCTGGAGTTCTCTGCCTTGATTTGTGGAACACCTAACACATAGCCATTGGAAGCTTGATGGAAGCTTGGCTATAAATTCATCTGTTTGGTCCCCAAGCTAGCATCTCAATCCCCTTTAGTTGTTTACACCATCTAGATGAGAGAGCAGAGCTTGGAAGTGCCTTCAGACTTTCTGTATTCTTTTCTTTTTGCTTGGATTGAAGCTGGAGCGTTGTTTCAGTAAAGAAAAAGTGGATTGTGGTTTGCAGCAAGAGCGTTATCAATGGCTGGAGGTAATTTAATTATTCCTAGGTATTAAACCTTCATTCCAGTTTTACGATTCTTTAAGTTTTTCTGCATATAGAATCGTAGTTATAATTATTACAGACCCATTCAGTATACAACGAAGCTCAAGATCATAAGTGCCAAACAACTTGAGTACCAAACATGCAACTTTAGGAAATCATAATAGATTCAGTCGATGTCGACAAATTGATATTTTAAACTCATAAATGCAGTTTTCATTTGATTATTGAATTAGGGTGATGAATTAATGTAATTGAAAGATAGTTTTAAGGTTGGATGACATATTGATATTCAAAATATACCGTGGTATTTTGTAATGATAATTATGGTTAGTCATCCATGACAACGACGACCACACCTCTAAAGGTCTAACTATAGGCTATGGATGATACTTAAAGGGCTTTACAAATATATAATTCAATTCAACATACAAAAAAGTTACAATTAAAAAGAAAAAGTAAATCAAAAAATTACATTTACATATCTTAGTAAACTAAGAAAAATCATATTAAGTGTTAGATTGTTTATAAGTTGAAAATTATTCAAGTATTTGATAAAATCTCCTTTATCCCTTTAATAAAAATCAAAATTCATGCACTTCAATTGCAATATATACCAAGCATAACAAAAAAATTGTTTAACCATGATCTCTTGTAATGGTAGCCATGGCTAGCCATCCATGACAACTAGACCTACACATGTAGAGGGATACCTATGGATGCTACTTATCGGGCTTCCCAAATATATAACCCAATTTCAACATGAAAAAATAAAAAAATAAAGTTGTAATTAACAAGAAGAAGTAAATAAAAAAAAATTGCATTTACATAAGATAGGTAAACCCAAAAATTATATTTACTATACAAGATGTAAATTGTATACTTTCAAATTTCTTTATAGAGACTAGGTAAACCAAACTAGCTATCCTCACTGCCTCCACCGTTAAAAAAAATAAAAAATAAAATGGTGGCTAAGACATATATGAAGTTCTCTACTTCCATCTTTAAAAAATAAAAAATAAAATGGTGGCTAAGACATATATGAAGTTCTCTACCTCCAACTTTAAAAAAATAAAAAATAAAATTGTGGCTAAGACATATATGGAGTTCTCTGTAGCCCCAAGGGTTAGCTCAATTGGGTTTAGGCCATGCTTGGGGTTGATTTGCGCAACTTTTCTCTCATTTAAAAATAAAATATATATGAAGCTCTTTTTGTGTCCCCCAAAAACCTCTCTAATCTAAATATATAAATCATTTATCAAAGCAATAAAAATTAGTAATAATATGTAAATTACAATAAAAAAAAAATGATAAAATAGAATAGAATAAAAATAAAAATTACATAATAATATTTAATGCAACATTAGTGGAAGTCAATAATTTTCCAGCTTATATAATAATTCTATAAAAATGTCCACACCCGCACCTATGTGAAGAAGGACGGACAAATTAACATATATAGATCACCAAATAAATGAATATAAATAAATATATATATTATAATATATAATATATATATTATATATATATATATATTTCAAAATTCTGGTTTATATATATAAAAGAATGATATGTGAAATATGTTTTATTATTATTATTTTGTAAAATCAAGCAAATATATATTTTCCGATTTAATAATATCTATAAAATGTCACTTCCACACTTGTGTGAAGAAGAAAGACGACATAAAATTAACATATATAAATCACAAAAAAATATATAAACATTTCAAAATTTGTTTTAGTATATATATAAGAATAATATGAAATGTGTTTTATTATTATTATTTTGTAAAACTAAACAAAAATTTGATCAAGATAGTCTTAAATCTAGCAATGTGTCTGAATACCTGCATGTTTTGGTGTAATGGCAATCGTGACTCCAACAAGTGGTATCAGAGTTAGAGGTATGGAGTTCTAAACACATTGGGCTCACGTTGGGGGGAGATTGTTTGCTTCCCGTTAATGGTAGTGGAGTTCGAAACACATTGGGCTCACATTGGAGGGGAGATTGTTTGCTTCCCGTTAATGGCGGTGTAGAAGGTCAATGCTTCCCGTGTATTTCGTGGAGCAAGTGCTTAAATGTAGAAGGTTTACTAATACCTGCGGTGGTATCAGAGTTAGAAGGTCGTGGAGCAAGTGCTTAAATGTAGAAGGTTTACTAATACCTGCGGTGGTATCAGAGTTAGAAGGTCAACGCTCCCC
Organism: Pinus taeda; assembly: GCA_000404065.3. Lineage (NCBI taxonomy): Eukaryota > Viridiplantae > Streptophyta > Pinopsida > Pinales > Pinaceae > Pinus > Pinus taeda. The sequence continues at coordinate 54,061 of APFE031169673.1, forward strand.
GTGTATTTCGTGGAGCAAGTGCTTAAATGTAGAAGGTTTACTAATACCTGCGGTGGTATCAGAGTTAGAAGGTCAACGCTCCCCGTGTATTTCGTGGAGCAAGTGCTTAAATGTAGAAGGTTTACTAATACTTGCGGTGGTATCAAAGTTAGAGGTCTCGAGTTCGAAACACATTAGAGCAAGTGCTTAAATGTACAAGAGTTAGAAGGTCAACGCTCCCCGTGTATTTCGTGGAGTAAGTGCTTAAATGTAGAAGGTTTACTAATACCTGCGGTGGTATCAGAGTTAGAAGGTCAATGCTCCCCGTGTATTTCGTGGAGCAAGTGCTTAAATGTAGAAGTTTTACTAATACCTGCGGTGGTATCAGAGTTAGAGGTCTCGAGTTCGAAACACATTGGAGCAAGTGCTTAAATGTAGAAGGTTTACAAATACCTGCGATGGTATGAGAGTTAGAGGTCTCGAGTTTGAAACACATTGGGCTCGCGTTGGGGGGAGATTGTTTGCTTCCCATTAATGGTGGTGTAGAAGGTCAACGCTCCTCATGTATTTCGTGGCGCAAGTGCTTAAATGTAGAAGGTTTACTAATACCTGCAGTGGTATCAGAGTTAGAAGGTTGTGGAGCAAGTGTTTAAATGTAGAAGGTTTACTAATACCTGCGGTGGTATCAGAGTTAGAAGGTCAACGCTCCCCATGTATTTTGTGGAGCAAGTGCTTAAATGTAGAAGGTTTACTAATACTTGCAGTGGTATCAAAGTTAGAAGGTCAACGCTCCCCGTGTATTTCGTGGAGCAAGTGCTTAAATGTAGAAGGTTTACTAATACTTGCGGTGGTATCAAAGTTAGAGGTCTCGAGTTCGAAACACATTAGAGCAAGTGCTTAAATGTACAAGAGTTAGAAGGTCAATGCTCCCCGTGTATTTCGTGGAGTAAGTGTTTAAATGTAGAAGGTTTACTAATACCTGCGGTGGTATCAGAGTTAGAAGGTCAACGCTCCCCGTGTATTTCGTGGAGCAAGTGCTTAAATGTAGAAAGTTTACTAATACCTGCGGTGGTATCAGAGTTAGAGGTCTTGAGTTTGAAACACATTGGAGCAAGTGCTTAAATGTAGAAGGTTTACTAATACCTGCGGTGGTATGAGAGTTAGAGGTCTCGAGTTCGAAACACATTGGGCTCGCGTTAGGGGGAGATTGTTTGTTTGGGGGGAGATTGTTTGCTTCCCGTTAATGGCGGTGTAGAAGGTCAACGCTCCCCGTGTATTTCGTGGAGCAAGTGCTTAAATGTAGAAGGTCAATGCTCCCCATGTATTTCGTGGCAAGTGCTTAAATGTAGAAGGTCAACATTGACTCCAACAAATAGTTGGAAAGAAATGACTTCTGGCTTTACTCACTATTATTTACTTCAATAAAATTTTAATTTTATTTCCTGTGATATGAAAATAAAACCAAATCAATTATATAGAGGGTAAACAAGAGTAAAGTCCAATAGCATAAATGTAGAAGGTCAATGCTCCCCATGTATTTCGTGGCAAGTGCTTAAATTTAGTGTAACAACAATCGTGACTCCAACAAATAGTTGGAAAGCAATGACTTCTGCCTTTACTCACTATTATTTACTTCAATAAAATTTTAATTTTATTTCCTGATATGAAAATAAAACCAAATCAATTATATATAGGGTAAACAAAAGTAAAGTCCAATAGGGTAAACAAAAGTAAAGTCCAATAACATAAATGTAGAAGATCAACGTGTTCCCATGTATTTCGTGGCAAGTGCTTAAATCTGGTGGCAAGTGCTTAAATCTGGTGTAACGGCAAATCAATTATACATAGGGTTAACAAGAGTAAAGTCCAATAATTACCTTTATTTTTTTCTCCATATTTTCGAAATACTAATATCCAATCAAAGTAAAATGACCACCTCCTAAAGAATGTCATGCTTTTTTTTATTGATTGGCCACTTTACTAAATGTTACTTTGAGAGCCGATTTGGCATTGCTTTCACTACATTAAATAGTCTGATTCATTAATTGATTAAATCAATGCACTTGAAAGAAGAAATGACTTTCTAACCCAACGTATTTTTATCCCTATCTTGGCCAACCATATTTCAATTTAAATTTTTTGCAATAAATCACATAAATACTTGTGTTGGAATGTTTTTCTTAAATTTTTGTTACCGCGTGGGTCAGGAGAATCTGCAAAGTTATGATTCAAAGTATTGCAGTGTATCATAAATTTGCTGATATTGTTGACCCAGAAAGCAAGAAAAATTTAGGAAGAGCAAATGTTTTTGCTTAGTTCACGTGGCCATCTATTACATAATATTTAAATAGAAACCCATAATATAAGGACCAACCCAGATTTCATCTATTGATGAATTTAGACTATGAATTTGCTTATCGTGGGAAAGCAATGCCAACTCAGCTCCGAAAATAAAAATTCACAGCAATGACAAAATCATTAACCTTTTATAGATATGTAATTTTTATTTTTTATTTTTTATATAAAAATAAAACCAAATTAAAAATATATTAATAGAAAATAAATAAATATCTCATTCAAAATCTTACATATTACAATAAATTCAATAAAATGCAAAAGCTAACCATTATACAATAAATTTCAATAAAATGCAAAAGCTAACCATGGTAGCCATGGGTGAGCCATACACAACAATCATGACTACACATCCATGCTAGTCATGAATGTGACTTAGAGGGCCTCACATATATATAATCCCAATATATAAGTCAGCTTAACTATTTGTACCCAACGAAAAATACATATTACAAAAAAAAAATTAACATCTGAAAATTACATTTACAAGAGAAAAAATTTACCATAAATTTGTATTTATATAAATAATACAAAAGAAAATAAATGGTGTTTATGTGAACTAGTCAAACTCATGGACACCTACCTTCGCATCTCTATTTATCCCTCTCGGACAAAGTCATGGGTTTAGGAGAGATGGTTGTGCCCTAAGACAATCATCCATATCAAATTCATGGATACCTAGCTTTCCATCTCTCTATTTATTCTTCTGGATAAATCCATGGGTTTAGGAGAGATGGTTGTGCTCTAAGACAATCATCCATATATCCAAGCCCTACTTCAAACTTTATTAATAAACCTACATTGAAAAATGAAAAATGAATTAGAAAATGTAGGCAAGATTTTCTTAAGAAAGATGATCATGCCCTAAAACAATCATTCTTATAGCCAAGCCATACCTATTCAAAAATAACTAGATAATGTGGTATGGTATTTCTATAAACCATCTTAGATCTATCTTAACTTTGCATCTATCAAACGTCCAGAGATTTGATTCCTCTTGGGGCTCGATAGATTTGGAGTTAATATGGATGTAGGCTAGTTTAATTTCTTCCTTTAAATAGGTTATATCCCACATGAATACCATGGGTCAATACTATGGGCTATCGTAAATGTGGAGCTTCAAAACTACTAGTAACTTGACCAAGTCAAATTTTCCTTGTTATTTTAATTTTAATTTATTTTTATTTTATAAAAAGATTATTTTTATTTTTATTTGTTTGACCGAGTAAAAATGTTTAACGTAAGGTTATTTCTATTTTATTTTGGCCTAGTGAAATGTTTATAGGACATTACATTTCACTACATTATAACATCTTTACCATATTGGGATGGGGAGCTAGTCAAAGATTATTTTACTTTGAAAATGGGAGGGAAGGATTTTATTTATTTATTTTGTTTCTTTGGACATACATGTCTATTTTGATATAAGGGCTCCAAAATTTTAATTTAATTATCAATAATTAATAGATGGATGGTGAGGATTAACATCTACTAAATAATGGTGTAGTCTAATTTTTCTCCTTAACTTTAATCAAGGAGCTTAACTCATTTATGCATTCAAAAATATATTTTAACTGCAAAAAATCACAATCCTGTTTCAAATTGTTTTGCTTGAAATTGTATCTCCTATGCCCTTAATAATGGAATATGTAGAGTAATAAGATACATATAGTTATGCCAATTTTGCATTTCATTATTTAAAAAAATATTATTGAGTTAAATTAATTAATATATATATATATATATATATAATATATAATATTAATATATATTATATATATATATATATATATATATTATATATATATATATATTATATACGGTGAAATGAGTTATGTTTTGGGGCATTTGGTATTGAGAAGCCCATCATAATAAAGTTTATCATTAGAAAGTTTGTTTATGGTTAACAATCTCCATGGTAAAGTTTGGGTGAATATCCATAGTTAACAATTTTGTTACATGTTTTTTTAAATGTATATATATTATCATATATTAATTATTTTTATAATTTATAATAATAATAACAATAATTTAAAATAAAATTATAAGTTTAGTTGATTGTTAGGATCTTCTTAATCATGGAAATGTGAGATGTATCATGAGGTAAGTGTTTTGATGCCTATCAATCAATCATTTAATTTATATTGTTGCACTAGTTCCATTTGGAAATAGTTTAACTGTTAGAAGCTTCTTCCCTTTTCAAGACAACTTTTCCAATCCATTTTGACTAAAATTTGGCAAAAAAAATCTTGGAATCTTAAGTTTTAGTGATGTAATATGCAAAATTCCAATGTGCAAGGGTTTTTTCAAGGCATTGAATGTTTTTTGTTTTTTATTTTATTTTATATTACTTTATTTTATTTATAACATACTTATGAAATAATAATGAATTAATGAATTAATAGCTAATAATGTTAACGTTTAAAAATATTGTTGATTAAGGGTAGGGGAGTGGTACTCTATGGCCAGGAGGAGGACAAAGTGTTCACGTACTCATGGTCTCTTGGTCATATGAAAAATAATCAAATAAATATATATAGTCTCTACTAGGGAATTTTGTTGGCAAGGAACAATAGGTTGGCACACTTATAGTTATGAGAGATCCTCTCCTAGTCCTACCTCATTTGGTCAAAGGCTCCCTCCCAAAGGATAAATCTATGGAAAACATCATGAAAAGAATTAGGAAAATTTTGGAAGATATGTCATCCAAAGGATATTTCCATGTCCTAAGAGACTTCAAAATAGAAGCATACAAGTATGCTAATGAGAGGTGTAAATTGAAGATAGGTGAATGAAATATTAATGGTCAAATTTGACCTACTATAATTCCTTGATGGCAAATGAAGTCTATTGAAAATGTTGTAGTCACGATTGTCGTTACACCAAAACCCGCAAGTGTTAGTAAACAGACACATCGTTAAATTTAAGCACATGCCATGAAACACATGGGGAGCATTGACCTTCTACACCACCATTAACGGGGGAGCCAACAATCTCCCCCTCGCCCCCCAATGCAAGCTTAGTGTGTTTCGAACTCGAGACCTTTGGCTCTGATACCACTTGTTGGAGACACGATTGTCATTACATCAAAACCCATAGGTGTTAGTAAACAAACACATCGCTAGATTTAAGCACATGCCACGAAACACACGAGGAGCATTGACCTTCTACACTACCATTAATGGGGAGCCAACAAAAAAATTTCTCTAATAGTGTTATGTGTTGTAAATTTTGTGTTTTGATTGAGAATGTTTGCATGGTATTAACTACAAAACCCCTCTTTTTGTTGCTCGGATATATTTTCCTCAAAAAAATCATGTATTCCTATTGGAAAGAAGAAAACAATTGGAAAATTTTGATGAATTAGCTATGTAATTTATGTTAACTAATTTAAATACTTAATTAACATTATAAGATTAAAACTAATAAGTTATAATATTAATTAATATTATTAAGAGGGGGATTTGCCATCTTATGGAGACGATTGAGGATAATTAGTAGGTGCATCCTAATGTTAGCATAGCTAGTAAGACAAAAATTTAGTAGGTTAGATCAACCTAACCAACCAAAGGAGAGGATTTAGAAGATTCTTGAGAATATTTTTAGTATCGATAACTCTCATTTATATGCATAGTTAAAAGGAAAATGTGCATCTGCCTGTATGTATGTGTGTGTGTATGTGAAATAAACATTGTGAATTTCCTAATATACACTAATAAATCTTGCATGTGATGTAAAGATTCAACAAATTCAAAATGGTAAGGACATGAGAAACTATAGGCCAAGGAGCATCATCACAAGGACCACCTCCACTAAAACTACCAATATCATCACTAGAGTTATCCCTCATCTTATTCTCCTTGGAATCAATAAATGAAACTTTAAAGGGTCGTCTAGTGACTAAGGTAGAAGTAGTGCACCCTCTATCTGGGGTAGGAATCTTTGAGGGATCAAGAAACTCTAAATGAGGACCTCCAATGGACAATAATACTAGGGAGATATAGAATATTAAACTCCCATATTATTCTTGAAGTTTTGCCAATGAATATACAAAATATTAGCTTGAGGGGATGGTGAGATTTTGTGTATTGAAGGAATATAATGTTAGAAATAAAATATGAGAGCATTGAAATGAAAATGTTGGAAACACATAAAATCATAAAATAACAGAGAGATATTTATATGTGGTTCCCCAATTTGGTCTATGTGCATAGAGAAATAAATAGTCCTTCCTTTTTATATTATCCAACAAACTGAATGGATACAACCTACAACAAATTCAGTGTAACTTCTTCTTCACTCTTACATAGTCTCCTTTCTTTTTCTCACACAAAATAATAAACAACCACAATACAATTCCCTCATATAAAATGAGGGTTTCCTTCTAAGGAAAAAACCCTAAATTAACATAAATTCTACCATCATATCTTTTCCCTAATGAATGGCCTGGATCTAGGAAATTACAGTATTTTACAAGGCAAATTTTCTCTAAATTTTTCTTTCAGGGGTGCTGCCTGTAAACCCCCATTTGGAGGGGGGGGGGGAGGGGGGGGTAAAAAGACTATTGTCACTCCCCCCTAGCAGTAGTAGTTGGGGTTAAATCCACCCCACACCCCCTCGTCAGACACCAGGATCTAAACATGCTTAAAACAAGACCTCTGAATCAGGAAGATAATTAGGGTCCACACCCAAAAATCTCCCACTTGGAGAATGATTATAGAAACTCCACGACTGCTTCGGTTTCTAGAAAATGCTTCCACTTAGATCTGTTTGTTTCTCATATTTAACATCATACTTGAAGACTAATTGAAACTAATAAGAAACTCAATTTCTCCCTAGGTACCACCTGTGTTAACATATCTTTAGGGTTTTGACTAGTGTGTATCTTTTCCAGCTTCAGTTGTCCATCTTCCAAAAGTGACTGTATGAAATGGTATATAAGTTATATATGTTTAGTCTTAGAATGAAATTATCACTTCTTTGAAAGATGAATGACACTCTGACTATCACTTATAACCTACCAATCTCATAATTCGTTCCCAATTCATCCATAAACCTTTGTAACAAAATCATTTCTTTACTAACCTTTGTAGAAGCAAGATACTATGCTTCCATTTTTGAAAGTGCAACAATGATTTTCATTTTAGAAACTCAACTTACTAATGTTCCACCTATACAATAAATACATATTATGTGGTGCTCTTCTTATTATCTCTATCACCTACCATATCTAAATTGACATATCCCTGTAGAAAAGTGTTTGAACCTCCAAAACATAATGTTTATTAGTGGTACCTCTCAAATACCTGAGAATCCACTTCACTTCCATCCAATGCTCTTTTCCTATGTTTTTCATATACTTTCTCACCACTCCCACTACATGTGAAATATTAGGCCTTGTGCACACCATTGCATAAACTAAGCTTCCAATTGTTGATGTGTATGGGACTTTAGACATATAGGTTATCTCTTCTTGAGTCTTAGGAGACATCTCCTTAATTAGTTTTAAATGACTAGCCAAAGGTGTACCAACTGAATTTGTATTCTGCACATTAAGTATTTCCCACACATTTTCTATGTACGCACTTTGACACAATGTTAATTTTTTATTTTTCTTGTCTCTGGTTATTCTCATACCAAGGATTTGCTTTGCAATACCCAAATCCTTAATTTCAAATTAATTAAACATTTTTTATTTGAGCACATTTATTTCATGCATGTTAGACGTTACAACAATCATGTCATCTACATGCAATGACAATATAATACAGCTTCTACCATTTTGTTTCTTAAGATAAACACAGTTGTCTGAATGACATCTAGTATAACCTTGTTTAGACATAAACCTGCCAAATTTTAGATACCACTTCCTTGGAGATTATTTTAAGCCATGAAATCTCTTCTTCAACTTGCACACTAATTTCCCCTTCCTTTTGACCTCATATCCTTGTGGTTGTTGCATATATATTCCTTCCTCCAAATGCCCTTGAAGAAAGGTTGTGTTTACATACAATTGTTCAAAATGCAAATCTTCTACTGCCACTAGACTTAAAATAGTTCTGATTGAAGTCATTTTAATAACAAGAGAAAATATTTCTTCAAAGTTTATAGCTTACTTTTGTGGATACCCCTTCACCATAAGTCTAGTCTTATACCACTTTTTTCCTCCATCTTCTTCCTTCAACCTATAAACCTATTTATTCTACAATGATGTTTCACTTGTAGGAAACCTAAGTAAGTCCCAAGTTTGGTTATGCACTAATAATTTCATCTCTTCTTTCATGGCTTGCTCCTATTTCTTCATAGTTTCTACCTCTATTGCTTCTTCATATCCTTCTAGTTCACCAAAAATAGTCAACAATACAGAATATAATGAAGGACAATATCGTTTAGGGAGTCTACTTAACCTAGTAGATCTTCTAACAATACTTACAGGAGTTTGAGGTGCCTACTGTTGTTGTTGTTGTTGTTTTTGTTTTTATTCTTATTATGAAACATTATGATTTTCTAGCACCTTTGGCTTTTTTTTTCTGTGATCTAATCAAGCACTGTTGATTCTATGTTTTCCTTTTCTTATTTATTCCTTGCCACTGATCTTTGTACAAGACCCTTTTATTGAATACAACATCTCTACTCCTCATGATTTTATGGTTTTCAAAATCATATAAGTGATAATGAAAATCATTAACACCATATCCAATAAAGGCACACTTCTTTGATTTTTCCTCAAGCTTTATTATGTTTTCTTTATTAATGTGGAAAAATGCTTCATAACCAAAAGTCTTTAGAAATGAGTAGTTTACCTTCTTATTTGTCTATGCCTCATCTATAATACCACCTCCAAGGAACTTGAAGGCCCTTTATTTATTAAATAAAAATAAATATCTATAGCATCTACCCAAAATTGTAGGGGTAATCCAACGTGCAATATCATACATCTTGCACACTCCATGATAGTCCTTTCATCTTTTCTGACACACAATTCTTGTGGTGTTGTTGGAACAGTCTCTCTCTATGAATTCCATGGTCTTCAAAATAATTACCAATCTCTTTGTTGTAATATTCACCTCTGTTGAAAAAAATTTGCAAGAAATTCTCAATTTGATTTTGCCTTGCTCAAATTGGGAAAATTCAAATTTCCACATCAACAGATAACTTGGATGCAGTTAATAGAGGTAACATGGTTCTTGTCACTCAATTATCTCAGTAAATTTGAGTTAGAGGAATTAGAGTTCAAAAAAGCACGCGTTATTGCTAATTTTTAGCAATCAAGGCCAGTTATTTCAAGTTGTTTTCAATTAAACTAGTTTTAATTGTTGAAGGAACTAATGGAAGGATAGTTATGTAATGGTACTTCAGTCAAACTCAGTGATCATCCAGTTAACTAATCAATCAACCCAAAATATCTAGTGAATGCAAAAATTCGAGTTCCCTAGTTATGGTGGAGATTCCAATGAAGTGTAACATTAGTTGTAGACTAGTCTTGAGTGTACAGGTGTTGCATGCAGTCAAATGATTAACATTGTAAATTGCGTAATCAATTTTGGAGAAATTACTAATTAATAGGGGCCTAATTTCTCAAGGAATTACGCAAGGAAATAGGGGTTCAAGCAGAGGCAAAAGTTGACTAATTATGGGCTAGAGCTTCTCAGTGAGTAAAGAGATAGGATATTTTCTTGTAGGTTATGCTCACTTGAGCAAATAAATTTTAATACATCTTTATTCATTGGATTAATGTAAGCAAACATGGGATTTTTAGCAGATTTCTTTCCCTTGGAAAAATATTGTGTGTGTGTGTGTGTGTGTGTGTGTGTGTGTGTGTTATTTCTCATTGAATTTTTGTGATTTATGTTCTAAATTGTGAATTGAATTCCATAGAGAAGTAGAGTAGGTTTGTTTCTTGTGACCTTGATTAAAAATTCATGAGCAATTGAAAATATACATCATAATTTCTACATGGTACCAATGTAGGATTCCCATTAAAACATGAATTTCAAAGTGATTTCGCAAGAGGTTTGATTTTGTAGTTTAGTGTAGTAGGATCTCTACAGAGTTGGGAATATGATCTTCAATGGGTTGAGGCTAGAGTATGCCTTGGAAGGTATCTCTAATTTTATCACATGGAAGGATCGCATGGAGGCGGTATTGAATGAAAATGGCTTGCTAGAATACATCAAGATAGTTGTTGCAAAACCACATGCATCTGATGCCCAAAACCTTTCTTAGTGGAATAAAGATGTAAGCAAGACAAGGAGAATACTCTTAAAGGGAGTATGGGATCACATTGTCTCAAATATCCATTGGAAATAAACTCCATTTGCAATGTGGAAAGCATTGACATAATTTTTCAAGAATATTAGTGACTACAAGAAGTTGGCACTCAAGGATAAACTTCAAAATATCAAGTTGTAGAAGAATGACACTATTCTGTAGTATCTGAGAAAGTTTTCACAAGTTCACAATCAACTTGGTGAGGTTGGTGCTAATGTTGTAGAAGATGACTTGGTATGCCTAGCCCTTCTAGGCCTTCCCAAGAGATGGAATAGCTACTAATATTTGGTGATTGGGGGGGCGAAACTATCGAATTGGAAATGCTTATGGTTTGATTTGGTACAGGAGGAAATAAGGCAGAATGCTAGAGATGGGACTTCATCCAATCGTGAGGATGAAAAAAATGGATTTCTTGGAAAGGGAAAGAACGGAAAATGGAAGAAATATCAATCCAAACTAGAGTCCAGCCAAGGGGGCAAGAAGAAATATTTGTCCAAAATTAAATGCCTCAATTGTCATTAATTCGGGAACTATGTGCTACAGATCCATTTGGGCACATCACTCTCATCATTCAAATCAGTACCATTAGGGCTCATCAAACTCTATTTCAATTTCTACATGCCCTAAAGAAGTCACCTCCTCGAATTCCTCCTTCCTTGAGAATTATTTGGCCTGAAACCCTCCATCATTGCCTCCTTAAGGGACTAGTGTAGCCTTGGACAGGGGTAAGTGCACTTCAATCCAGGTATTCCCATTTCAAGGTGCTCTATAGAGCACCTAGGCCCACTTTGACCTGCGTTGGGCGAGATTGAGCAAAATTCACATAGGGTTCTAGGAATATTCTTATCATCTGGAGTCATCTAGAAGTTTCCCACACTTATCATCTCCTATGAGCTCGAAAATGGATGAGGAATGAGTTAAGTAACCTCATACCCTCTCATCCCTTCCTCCATGGAAACTAACTCTAAGTATGGAAGACCATTCAATACCCTCATTTATGACAAAAACTCCTCCATCTGCCTATAAATTGAGCACTCATCTAAGTGATCAGGGGTTGGACTTTGAGAAATTGTAAGGCGATACTGTTGGAGTGAGAATTGAGTTTGTAAGTGAGTAGTGTTATGCTGCCGGAGTGCTGTGCTATTGATGTGATGTTGGTTGGAACCCAAGCTAGAAGAGTGGCAATGGATCGAACTTCATGGTTGTAATTCTTCCTTCTATTCAATAAAGAAAGTTACACCCTTTTTCCATATTCCTATCTTGATATATGATGTTTATGTGTGTGAATATATATGATTCCATTTACTTATATTCGATAGATATTTGCTTTGATTGGTTCTTTATCTTCTTTTTATGCTTGCAAGTACTTTTGGAGCGAGTTAAGTTCGAAAAGGAGCGACAGGAGTCAAACAAAGGAGACAAAAGGAAAGCAAAAGAACAAGTAGGTCTTATGATCCCTTTGTCTTATTTATCGTTTATAGATAAAGGATAAGCACTTTAAATTTGTTGTTCTAGGTATAGCTACCTACCTAGGGAATTAGTATTTATCCGTAGATACCAAATTCCTCATAACATTATGCCACAAAGTGTCCACACAAAAATTCAAGCAAGAAGACTTCAGGAGAAGCGACAAGTGAAGCTTTGGCTTCACAGTTCGAGTTTGAATTCACCCTTATCACAGGCATGGCGAGTACAGTGATGGGGGGAGTGTGGTACTTGGACTCTCAAGCCTCTTTCCACATGACAGGGTGTAGATATTTTTTCATTGACTTGGAGGAGAAATATCTCCATATGCACATCGAGATGGAGGATGAGGGAAGGTACATCATGACCAATATTCATACATTAACCTTTTAAAGGGAGTCGAGATCCTTTCTCAGACTCAAGGATGTCATGTTCATTCTAGGCCTGAAGAATACCATGGTTATGATGTGATATTTAGAAAGGAAAGTCATTCCCGAGACACGTAGCGATGGGAAAGGTGAAGTAGATCAAGTTTTATGTGAAGAACCTGTATAACTTAGATGTGGAAGATTGTGTTGCATTAAGTAGTAAGGTAGAGAAAGATTAGCACCCCAATTTTAATTAAATTTGGCACAGAAGACTTGGTCATTCACATCATGGCACATTGAATATTATGCAGCAAATAACCACTATCCTCCCAAAAGGATCACTTGAGCAGTAGGATGTATGCAAGGGATGTACCTTGGGAGGTATGCGAAATCCATATTCCATGATTGGGACATAAAAGAAAATGCATGCTTGGAAATAATCCACTATGATGTCTGTGGACCTTTCTCGATAGCCTCCACAATGAGAAACAAATATTTTATCATTTTTGTTGATGACTTCCCAAGGAAGTTTTGGAACTTCTTCATGTGAAAGAAAGATGAGACGTTCTCCAATTTCGTAGAATTCACAGCACTAGTTAAGAAATAAACTAGAAATAAGGTAAAGTTTCTCAGGAGTGATAATGGATGAGAGTATGTTTCAAATGTATTCAAAAAATTATGTGCAAAAGAAGCATTCGACAAGAGTTAACAACACCCCACAACCAACAGCAAAATTGGGTGGCTGAGAGAAAGAACTGTAGCATTGTGGGAGCTACGAGGGCTATGCTTCATGACCAAGGCCTACTACTACATTTGTGGGAAGAGGCATGCAACAATTAGTCTATTTGCAGAACCAGAGCCCTCATAAGATTCTAAGCTTGATTACATCGGAGGAGGCTTTCTCAGGGAGAAAGTGGGATGTGTTGCAATTCAAGATTTTTGGAGCCTTTGTTTACTGCTATGTCTCCAAAGAATCAAGGAAGAAGCTTGAGACAAAAAAATAATTTGGGGTATTTGTGGGTTACCCAAAAACTCCCCACAACTACCATGTGTACTTTCCATCCCTCAGGATTACAGTTGTGCAAAGGGATGTAAAGTTTGATGATGAGAAAGGGATGCAATGCTCTCTTGAGAGGGATATTTAGATCCCACTAGAAGAGGATATTTTAGCTCCAAAGGAGGAGCCTCAAGAAGTTTTGGAGCAACCACAAATGGAGGATTAGAGAGGAGGTAAAGTGGAGACATACACTCATGCAAAATCATCCAAATAAGGTAGAAAAAGAATTGGGGAAGCTTGTAGACTTGTGTAGATCCGAGGGAGAATGTGGGAGCTCTTTCAAGTTTGCATAGGAAGAGGAGGTCACTTAATTGGTACACTGACTACATGGCTCTAATGACTAAGATTATAGAGACTGAGCCATTCTATTTCAAGGAAGTAGTAGAGCAACTTGTATGGGTAGATGCAATGGTGGAGGAATATGAATCCATTGAAAAAAATAGTGTTTGGGAAGTGGTCCCAAGGCTAGCGGATAAATTAGTTGTGAGTTCGAGATGGATCATCAAGGTAAATCATGAAACAAACGAAAGCATAGAGAATTATAAGGCCATATTTTTGGCCAAGGGGTACTCTGAAGTTGAGGGAATTGACTACGAGGACACCTTTTCCTTGTAGAAAAGTACTCATCCATTAGATCAATTCTTGCACTGCCTGTGTAGATGGGGTGGAAGATCCACTAGATGGATTTAAAAATAACATTTCTCAATGGGGTTATTGAGGAGGAGGTGTACATCAAGAAACCATAATGTTTTGAGACATTTGATAAGTCTCACGTATAAAGGCTCAAGAAAGAATTGTACAATCTTAAACAAGCACCCTGTGCTTGCTACACCAAGATCGATAGCTATATCACTAGTTTGGGCTTCACCAAAAGTGAAGCAGGTGCAAACCTCTATCACATCTTGGTATAAGGTAAATTTCTTATTATTGTCTTATATGTTGATGATTTGATTTTAACTGGTGATGAATAGTTGATCAGATCTTGCAAGGAGAACCTTGCAAGGGAATTTGAAATGAAGGATGTGGATCTCATGCACTACCTTCTTGAGTTGGATGTATGACACGGCGATGGACAACTATTTGTATCTCAAGGAAAGTATGAAAATGAGATACTATAAATATTTTACATGGGGATTTGTAAACCCATAACGATACCTCTAGTGACCAATTGGAGGAAAGTGGGTGCCACTTCAGGAGAAGAAGTGGACACTAACATTTATCGGTAGCTAGTGGTTTCACTGGTGTATCTTGTGAACACATGACGAGATATGTGCTACGTAGTCAACTATTTGAGCCAATATATGGTTAGGCCAACCAAATTTCTTTGGAAGGAAGCTAAGCATGTTTTACGATACCTAAGAGGCACTACCCAATTTGGACTATGGTATAGACAGAAAGAGGGAGTGAAGTTGTGTGGCTTCACATATTCAGATTGGGTGGGGAGTAAATAATACCGGAAGAGTACGTCAGGTGGAATTTTTATTTATTGGTCCATAATAGTTTCCTTGCACAATAGGAAGAAAATATTTGTGGCGCTAAGCTTGGCAAAAGTAGAATACATCACTGCAAATCAAGAAGAATGTGAGGTGATCTTGATGAGAAAGATACCTATGGGGCTATTTCGTCAAATGATGGATCCAACATTGATCTATTGTGATAATGAGAGTTACATAAATCTCTTTGAGAATATTGTATTTCATGGTCGATGCAATAATATAGATATCCGGTATCACAATTTACGGGACTATGCACATAGGAATATAATGTTGCTACAATACATTCTAACAGAAGAACAAGATGCTGACATTTTGACAAAGGCTTTGTCAAGAAAGAAGTTTGAGTTCCACAAGTGTAGGATAGGGGTGGTTGATAATCGCTTTCTTCCTAAGAAGGATTATTGAAAAAATGCAGCAATAAATTCTCGATTTGATTTTGCCTTGGTCAAATTGGGAAAATCAAATTTCCATTTTAGCAGACAACTTAGATGCAATTAATTGAGGTGACATGGATCTTGTCACTCAATTATCTTAGTAAATTCTAGTTAGAGTTAGATTTTAGATAAGCATGTGTGATTACTAATTTGTAGCAATAAAGGTTATTGTCTTCAAGCTGTTTTCAGTTAAACTAGTTCTAATTGTTGAAGGAACTAGTGGAAGGTCAGTTGTGCATTGAGACTTCAATAAAACTTAGTGATCATCCAGTTAACTGATCAAGCAGGCGAAAATATCTAGTGCATGCGGATAATTCAAGTTCCCCAACTGTGGTGGATATTCCAAGGTAGTGTAACATTAGTTGTAAACTAGTCTTGAGTATATAGGTGTTGCATGCAGTCAAATGATCAATCTTGGGAATTATGCAATCAGTATGGGAGAAATTACTAAATAATAAGGGCTTGATTTCTCAAGGAATTGTAAAAGGAAATAGGGGCTCAATTAGAGGCATAAATTGACCAAGGCTGGGTCAGAGCTTCTCAGTGAGCAGAGAGGTAGGTTATACACTTGCAGGTTATGCTCAATTGAGAAAATAAAATGTAATGCATCCCTATTCATCATATGAATGCAAGTAGGCACTAGGGTTTTTTAGAAGATTTATTTCCCCTAGACAAATATTGTGTGCATGTGCATTATTTCTCTTTGCATGTTTGTGATTTATGTTCTATATTATGAATTGAATTTTGTAGAGCAATAGAGTAGGTTTGTGTCGTGTGAAGTTCATTAAAAATTCATGAGTAGTTGAAAATATACATCATAATTTCTACAACTTCGATTATCTGATCTAAGACACTTCAAATTCTTTCTTGTTTCATTCTCAACCAAATCTCTCCATTTATTAAAATTATCAAAGACAATTAACAATAAAGTAACATAATAACATAATAATGAGAGCCACCTAGAGATGATACCTAAGTCATTCCACATACATCTATATGCACAAGCTCTAATTTTTTACTCCTTTTATTTTTCAACTCTAAGAAATATGACTCTATTTTGTTTTTCATAAACACAATTCTCATTGAAATCTAAATGAACATGCTTCAAACCTAGCAACAAATTTCTTCAGTGAAGAATTGCATCCACTTATCACTCATGTGCCCAAGCTTATGATGCCATAGTGATGTATCTTCTCTTGTGTAGATTAAAGAATTAGTAGAATCAGAAATACCATTGCATAAATTCAATGTACCAACCTTCTCTCATTTTTCTATTACCAGGGATAACTTAGTGACCTTCCATCTTTTGTTTATAAATGTAGTTACACAACCTTCACTTCCCAATTTCCCAAATAAAATTATATTTTAATTTATATATAGAACATGCCTTACCTTCCTTAATAGTCATTGGTTTCCATTATGTTGTTTTATAAGTACCTTTCCCATCCCAATAATTTTACAGGGTTTATCATCACCCAAACAAACTTGTCCAAAATATCCTTGAACATAGTCATGAAAATGTTTCCTATGGGATGTGGCATGGAATGAATCCCCTAAATATGCAACCCATGCATCAATAATATTTTCTAGTAAAATAATAAAAGCATCTTGCAACACATCACTCATTACATTCACTTCTTGATTGTTCTCTTGTCATCCATCTCCTTCTTTTCCCTTACAATATTTAAAGTCTTTCTTCAAATGTCCTTTCTTCCTACATTTCTAGCACACTATCCTTGATCTAGATTTAGTTATGCCTTTTCTTGACTTACTATAGCATGGTATCTTTCTTCTCTCTAGTTTTATTCCCCTATTTTTTGCAGTCAAATCATTACCTAGTGTCTCGCCTAAGATTTTCCATGACATTTCCTTGCTAAGGATAGCACCAACAACATCATAAAACTTTAAAGTACTATAAACAAAGAAAAAATTATTGATGGCCATGACCAAGTCATTCCAACTTTATGGAAGTGAGCATAGAAACAACTTAACCCTAACTTCATCGTCAAAATTTACCCCTATAAAACATAACTAATTGGTAACCATGTTAAATTCATTTATATAATCAGCAACATATCCACCTTCTGACATCTTCATATTAAATAAACACTTCATAAGAAATACCTTGTTTTAGGTTCACGGTTTCTCATTTAGTTTGGTCAATGCCTTCATTATATCTTTTGTTGTCCTTTCCTTTGAAATGTTTAAGGCCACCAACACTGTCAGGAATATCGATATTGTTCCTAGTGCCTTTCTATCGAGAATCTCCCATTCTTCATCTGTCATACTTGTCAGCCTATTTGATTCTTCAATTAATGCTAGGTAAATATCTTTTTTATACAAATAATTCTCCATTTTCATATTCCATACCTAGTAATTTTGGTAGTTGAATTTCTCAACCCTAAACCTACCTTCTTCTACCATTGCTCCCATTCGAACCAAGAACCCTTATTTCATGTGAGTTTATTAGTCAAATATACCTATGGAAACACGGAAAATCATAAATATAAGAGAGACACAAATATACATGGTTCACTCGAATTACGCTACATCCACGGAGAAACAATAGTCCTTCCTTTTATATTATCTAGAAAAATGAAGGGGATGTAACCTACAACAAATCCATTATAACTTCCTCTTCACTCTCACACAGTCTCTTCTCTTTTTCTCACACAAAATAATACACAATCACAACTAGGGGAAAAAACCCTAAATTAACATAAATTCTATCATGAGATTTTCCACCCAATAAATGGCCCATATTGACTATGAAATTACAATATTTTGCTTTCAAAAATTTTTCTTTTGGGGGCACTGCCCAAAAACCCCCACCAAGGGGGCGCTAAAATGAGTGTCGTCACCCCCATGGTAGCAGTAGTGTGGGGGAGGAAGGAGGCGAGAGCCTCCTCACACCCCCTATTAAGGTATGGGGTCTAAACGCAACTGAAACAAGACCTTTGAATTGGGAAGATAATCAAGCTCCACACCCAACATATAATTCCAATTTAAAGGCCAACACATAAATCTTACAACTCATATACAACATCTTGAATTTATGGGGTAGCTTGGAAATAAAATTTCATCTCACTCCTGACATTATTTCTTGGGAATTGTTGAGGAAAGGTTAAGTAAACCAACATACTACGAGAAACATTAGGTAGGAGACTTCCACACTTTAGTTTAGGGAAATATAATAGTGTAAAACCGTGAGATGAATTTAATTGAATTGGTCAAATATGTCTCATACATGGACACTTATTGATGTTAGGAAAATGATTTTTTGTATAGATCAAATCCTAAGATTAGTGAAATGGCACAAAAGTGAAACCATCTTTAATTTTTGAATCAATTGAGAAAGCACATTACATAGAGGAGTGCATGGATTTCAAAGGGGGAACAAGGGCTTCCCTTCCATAATAGCCAAGATTTGTGTGGAAGTCCCCTCATATATTCTCTAGGGAAGGAATTTCTAGGCCAGCACCATAAAGAAACAGGGATGTACATAATAAAATCACTATGGGGATTTCAATGGCTACTAGTGTAGCTTCACTAAAATATTTAGGCACTTATGTGAGTCTAAGATAACCAAATGTAGTTGTTAATAGGGGCAAAGGTTTTGGGGGACAACTCATTCTAGAGAGATCCACAAAAATCTATTCATAATATGCAACATATCACTTGTTTGGAATGTAGGGGACCTAATTACCAACATGATTTCCCTCATTCACAACTCCATACCACATGTAGAGAAGAAAAGATACTAATGGGAAGCGTAGACAATAACCATCATATTTATGCAAAAGTTTACAAACATCAAGTTGAACAACGATCCAATGTGGTAGAGACCTAAGGTATGATAAGTCATGGAAAAATTAAATTTTTGTTTGATTCTCCTACTACATATAGTTTCATTTCACCATTTACATTATAAAAATGTGGGTTGGGAACCTATGGCCATGATGGATTTAAATAGGTGAGGATAGATTCTGGGTAAAAGTATTAAATTATTTCATACCTATTTTGATTTACTTTAATTCAACAATTTATTAAAAACCCAAAATACTTATCCCAAATATTTCTGAAATTGTTCATAAAATAAACACACTGATATATTAACTCATAAAATATATGGCGAAAAAAATAAATGGAGAGATTAATCACACTACAACATCAAACTTAAACCCAACACAATAGTTCATCATATTAAATTTCTCAGGAAAATAGGCCTAGACCCACAAAGAATACATAGAAAAATACAACTATTGGGAACCTAGAACTTATCCCCACTAGGAAAATTAGCCTCTGGAAATCAACCCTCTTAAAGAAACTTGGTCCTATAGAATTATATTTGTCTCACCATCAAATTATCCCCATTTTTTCTTACCTCGTATGGACTCTATGCACTTAATAAAATTAGCCACGAATTTCTCCTAAAATTTCCTGCTATACTTATCCTCACTTCTCTTTAGTCTATTCAAGCCTCTCACTCTAGAGAAAATCACTTCCTCCACAACTATATGTATCCACCCCTCTATTAGGCTTATTTTATAATATCATTAAGCCAAAATCCCTAATCATAATCTCCAAAGTGATTAGTGGCTAGGATTAAATCCTAATCCTCACTTGAGATCAACCGTTGAGATTATATCTAGGTCACTTAAATAATTTTATTATTTATCCTTATAATTTGGTCTAAAAGTCCAAAATAATTAATTGAAATTATTATCGTGCTTTTCCTAAGTAAACATTAGGAAATAAATCATAAAATCACTTACTCCACCAAGCAAGCACCCAAAGAGGCAATCAAATATCTTCTACATGCTAATACACAAAGCCAATGTAGAAGACTTTCCAAGGCTATAAAAGCAATACTCCCTCTTAGCAAGAAAGGGATTTTCCACCACGCCCAACTTATGTCTCTAAAAAAAAAACTTCCCATGTTATCTCACAATATCACAGTTGATCCCAAGCCGAAATAACAACTTGAAGTACTTTTCTTATCCACAACACTCCCTACCCAATATAAATCTATGTAGTCATGCAACTCGACTCCACCAATTCTGACATACCTTTGCCCATACTCTCTTATACCACAAATTTACCGGATAATATGTTATGTTGCCACTTAATGAGCACTCCTTGGATCCACGATGAGCTAGATGAGTTTGTTCACAGGAAAACAAATTTTCAGCGTAGTGTTGACCAAATACATCAAGGACCCAATCAACTATCTATACAAGGTGGGATCCACCAACTCACTGCATACTTTCCCTTCCCTAGTAAAATTCCTCCTGGTTGCTACCACACCTTCAATCCCAGGAAGTTTTGCATGAGCACAATATCATTCATATTGTACTCCAAAGCATGGTCCTCCTTGCACATCCCTATGAGATTCTCTAATCTTATAAAAAGGAGATCATCAACATATTGTACCAAGATAAGCAACTCACCATCAAAAAATACATAGTACAAGTTGGAGTTTGCCTCACTCTTAGTGAAGCCCAATCCAAGTAGGTACTCATCAAACCTAGAGTACCATATTGAGGGTTCCCACTTGAGCCTTTATAAGGCCTTATTCAATATGCATACATGAGACTCCCTCCCATGCATCTCAAAGGCCTGAGGTTGCTTAGCATACACCTCTTCCTCAAACACCCCATTGAGGAAGGCACTCTTCACAACCATTTAATGAATCCTCCACCTCATCTCTAAGAAAATATATGTAACTACATGTTGATGCCTCAAAATGTCCCAACTCAACACAGGAGGAACTGCTCAGTCGAAGTCCCAATTAGATTCATTTATGTTAATGGCAGTCCTGACTGGAATTTTGGGACCAGTTTAATTTCTACAAGGTGATGCTCCAACGAATGGAGACTTGGTTTAAGACAAGAATATTTTTTTTATATTTTTTGTAAATATGAATTAAACACAGTGAATAAAACTTACTCTAAATTCAATTCTAACTTTATGTTTACTGATTTATGTACACACCTAAGCTCATACTTATGTCCATGGAAATTAAAGAAGAATAGTATATTCGACAATTGAATATTAATCGAAAAACTAGTATCGAAAGCATAACTGCAAATACAAAACCTACAGTATTTTCAAGAACATAAAAAAAGGATCCAAAATATGATAAGACACTTATATGAACATAAGAAAACTCTTTATAGTGCCAGTCTAATAATTATTCTTGTCTCTTTTCTACAAGTTGGTAAGGCTCAAATCAAATTATTTGAAACAAGTTCAATAATACTTGAAGCATCCATGCACAAATTACTAATAACATCTATGCATGAAGTAAAAATATGAACAAAGTGACCAATAGATTCAAATCAATTAATATTTAATCCATTAATACGTGCAAGGAATCTAACCAGTAAAATTATTAGAGCAATTTCAAAATGAACAAGAATGGCTGCACGACAGCTAGTCCCTGCCTCAAGCGGGAGGAGCTGCCTTAAGCGGGAAGAGCAGGGAGCGGGTGGTTGAAAATTGTTAAGCTGGAGGAGCAGGGAGCGAGTGGTTGAAAATTGTTAAGCTGGAGGAGCAGGGAGCGAGTAATTGAAAAATGAAAATTGTTAAGCTGGAGGAGCAGGGAGCGAGTAATTGAAAAATTGTTAAGCTGGCCGCAAGCGGGAGGAGCTGCCTTAAGCGGGAAGAGCTGCCTTAAGCGGGAAGAGCAGGGAGCGGGTGGTTGAAAATTGTTAAGCTGGCGGAGCAGGGAGCGGGTGGTTGAAAATTGTTAAGCTGGAGGAGCAGGGAACGAGTAATTGAAAAATGAATAAGCTGGCCGCAAGCGGGAGGAGCTGCCTTAAGCGGGAAGAGCAGGGAGCGGGTGGTTGAAAATTGTTAAGCTGGAGGAGCAGGGAGCGAGTGGTTGAAAATTGTTAAGCTGGAGGTGCAGGGAGCGAGTAATTGAAAAATTGTTAAGCTGGCCGCAAGCGGGAGGAGCTGCCTTAAGCGGGAAGAGCAGGGAGCGGGTGGTTGAAAATTGTTAATCTGGAGGAGCAGGGAGCGAGTAATTGAAAAATGAAAATTGTTAAGCTGGAGGAGCAGGGAGCGAGTAATTGAAAAATTGTTAAGCTGGCCGCAAGCGGGAGGAGCTGCCTTAAGCGGGAAGAGCTGCCTTAAGCGGGAAGAGCAGGGAGCGGGTGGTTGAAAATTGTTACGCTGGAGGAGAAGGGAGCGAGTGGTTGAAAATTGTTACGCTGGAGGAGCAGGGAGCGAGTAATTGAAAAATGAAAATTGTTAAGCTGGAGGAGCAGGGAGCGAGTAATTGAAAAATTGTTAAGCTGGACGAGCGGGTCATTGAGAATTGAAAATAATTGTAACAAATTTGTAAAAAGATTAAAAAATATAATTAGTCTTCAAACCACACATGCCAAACATGACATTCCAGACATTAAATGACATTCCAGACATTAATTCTCAAAGATAGAATTCGTACAAATAAGTTTCTTAGCAGAGTTTCTTAGCAACAGCATCATAGGTTCCATCAATGAAGATAGAATTCGTACAAATAAGTTTCTTAGCAGAGTTTCTTAGCAGCAGCATCATAGGTTCCATCAATGGATTTCGTGGATGAGACATTCTTAGCAGCAGCATCATAGGTTCCATTTTAGGTTCCATCAATGGATTTCGTGGATGAGACATTCTTAGCAGCAGCATCATAGGTTCCATCAATGGATTTCGTGGATGAGACATTAGTCAAGAGTTTTATGGGAGAAACTGTCAGCACCAAATGCCATGTTTCGGTGGTACTGCTATAACA
The DNA here is from genome assembly GCA_000404065.3 of Pinus taeda. Classification (NCBI taxonomy): domain Eukaryota; kingdom Viridiplantae; phylum Streptophyta; class Pinopsida; order Pinales; family Pinaceae; genus Pinus; species Pinus taeda. The sequence goes on from APFE031169673.1 coordinate 77,265, forward strand.
AAAAATGAGGTAAAGATTTTGCAAGACGATTCAGAGAGTGTTAACTAAGTTGAAATTGTAAAAACCACTGGCCAAATGTTCTGAAATACCTACCATCCACCTGCCTGAACTGTATTGTAAGTGAAAAGATATAGTGTTCCCAAACGACCCATTGGAATTATGTACTGTTTGACAATTAAAAATGAATGAACTTCTGACATGCGTTGCTCGTGGAGTTTTGGGCTTTCCATGTATAGCAACAATACTGCTTCTGAGGAAGCAGTAAGAAATCTTTTTGCCTTCGAATTATAAATTTATTGATGAATATTATACTCCGGATTATAAATTTATTGATGAATATTATGGAGTATATGTTGTTGGTTCTACAAAATAAGATGTTACCATTTTTGGAATTATATTTACTGGCAAACAGAGCGCAACTTAGAACTCTCAACCAAACAGAGCGTAACTTAGAACTCTCAACCAAACATAGGAAAGTAAAAAGAAATTTCGGTATAAGAGATTTGAATTTGCTACAGATCAATAAACAAAATTTACAGGAACAGAAAATGTTTCAGCATTCAAAGGCACATATTTGATGTCACAAATTTTTCTACTCGCTCTGTATATATATCATCTATATCTGGCAAGGATACTTACTATCGATCTGGAACTCAAAGGCATGTCATCTTTACCACTGCTCTCTATGCTTTTGCTGGTGGTGATTCAATGGGTAGAACTAGAACTGAAACCACTACTTCGTTATGGTTGTTCCTGCAGTGGAAATTATCAGGATCTCCACGACGACCTCCCCTATGTCACTCAAAGGGATGTTGTGGGCTATGGATCTCTTTATCTGGCTCAATTTATGGAACTGGAAGGGACGATGGGCCTACTGGGCAGTTTACTACCTTTTATGTGTGCTTTGCATATGGCACCAGATCCGGGTCTTTAACTGAAAGGGATACAAGCTTTGGTACTCGAAGTCCGCATCATGGGTGGTCAACCATCTCCTCTCCAGCCGTCTTTTCATTTGCCTATGATGGTTAGGGATCAATTGCACCTTCATTGAAGCATCGGCACCTTCATTGAAGCATCGAAACAACTTTTAAAGGCTAAAGAAAGTAAGAAAGTTTGTAGCTTTGACCAAGAAAGGTATATCAACGACGATGTTTGCAATGCCCATGGAGAAACAAGAAAAATTCACAGCCTGTGGACTTTGATTTTTTTACTAAAAATGGAGTAGAAACAATTTCTTTTTGCGTAGAATTGATGTTATCAACTTTTTTAACGTGTAAATAAAATTACAAATAAATGGAAAGTATGAATTTGTTTTTTAATTTTCATGTAATAAAGGTGAATGGGTGGAATCACAGATGTCGTCAGTGGGAAAGTATCCTTAGAAATAAATCCACGTTTTGTTTTGCATGGGCTCCGCATGTTATCCCTTGATAGATGCATGTTGATTCACATATTTTCACGAACATGTTATTTATTCACACTCTTAAATTTCTCAAACATGGTTGCCATAACTGTAACGATGGCCTGCTATATGTGTGGACCGATTGAATTAGAGGAGAGAGATTGATATAGAGTCGGAGACAGGTGCCGCTGGTTGCAGATTGTCATTGTGGCCACATTCTTTCCTCTGGTGCCGCTGGTTGCAGATTGTCATTCCTGGCCGCCTTCTTTCCCTCTGGTTGCAGATTGTCCTTCCTCGCCACTTTCTGGCCGCCTTCTTGCCCTCTTGTTGCAGATTGTCATTCCTGGCTGCCTTCTTGCCCTCTGGTTGCAGATTGTCATTAGTGGCTGCCTTCTTTCCCTCTGGTTGCAGATTGTCATTAGTGGCTGCCTTCTTTCCCTCTGGTTGCAGATTGTCATTAGTGGCTGCCTTCTTTCCCTCTGGTTGCAGATTGTCATTCCTGGCCGCCTTCTTTCCGCGAAAGTTGGTTGCAGATTGTCATTCCTGGCCGCCTTCTTTCCGTGAAAGTTGGTTGCAGATTGTCATTAGTGGCTGCCTTTGCCACTGATTGTCATTAGTGGCTGCCTTCTTTCCGTGAAAGTTAGAGCCAGTTTGGGCTTGCCCCAACTGCTATAGTTACAATACATAACAAATAGGTACAATAGTTACAATACATAACAAATAGGTACAATACAAAAGTAGGTAGGTACAATACAAACGCAGGCAGATGAGTATTTTAAGTTATTAAATGGAAACCGACCTACCAATTATGCTTGGCCTGTATCTTCTAGTACACCCAGTGGAAAAAGATGGACGGCAGAAGACGAAGAAGCTCTGTCGCGTGCAATCCACAGATTCGGTCCAGAGATTTGAGCTCGGTCCAGAGCTTTGAGTTGCTTACTCTAACTGTGAATGAGAGCAAGCACTTCGGACAAGCATGGATAGGCATAACGAGGAAAGGCAGACCTACCATTCCCCCAAAGTGATAACTGCTGTAGAATCCACTATTAATGCGTTGAAGAGGGTAATATTTCTATGTGGATAGCACTGCCATATAACATCTGGTAGGGTAAGGATCACTGGAATTTAAGACAAGTGGTACCGCCATGCAAAGTAAAGTTTTAAACACCTGTTTAAATACGTGAATTCTCTGCAGCCTTGTAACATAAACAAGTTCAAAAATATCTTCTTAATTCCTAAATATGAAATGCCAGCCAAACTAATGTTAGCATTAGTTAATTGAGAGCGAAACTTTGGAGATGAATTGAAATTTATCCTAACTTTTTAGTATATCATGCCTCGATATGAGGCCAAATAAGATGTTCAAATTGTCGATTGGTTCTAATGGCGGTTAGATGAAGCTCATAGGTTACCCAAAAGGTGTTTAAAGTTACTTTATAAAATATGACCTAAAAACATTAGGTTAAATTGATTACTTAACTTGGTTTCTGTGTGGGGACTAATGAAACTATCGTCAACCGATTACAATAGTCCCTGCAGCCCAGAGGGGGCAGGGACTAAAAATCAATATCATATCATCTTACCCATTAATGAAAATAAAGCTAAAAATTTAACCTTCATTAAAAAAAATAGAGAAGCTTCACACAAATTCTCTTCTTTCCTTTTTAAACACAAAAAAAAATAGTAACGAGATTGTAGCAATATTCCTCTTTTCTTTTTTTAATTAATGTTGAAGTGTTTTCTCGATTCGCAAAGCAAGTCATCAACTAATCCCACATGTTCTTGCCAACAATGAACATAGTATTAGAACTAATCATCGTAAAAACTTCTAAAATTGCATATCACAAGCTTATTAAACCTTATGCAAATCATTTTTAGCCATATGCTTCGAAAATCAGTGAAGATAAAATGTATAAATCCAATTATGTGAAACTATACACCATATCCCACATATATATATATATATTATATATATATATATTGCATATTATTCCAGAATATGTATGTATTGATTTGTTCCATGTTGCATTGTGTTTTGACAAGTGGCGAGTGTATAGTGTTTAATGAATTTCTTGTCTTACCTTTTTCTTTTATTTTATTTGGGATTTACATTGAGTTTTGAGTGTCTTGTTTTGATTTTATAAGTTTTTAATATAGCCACATTTTATTTACAATATATTTTCCATGTTTATGTTATATGTTACATATGGCTTTATAAAAAGGTTTTATTATATACAACATGTATGTTATATTTGTACTGATCATATATTATTTACATATTTTAATTTTTTTTTTTTTTATGTATGGATATAATAATATTATTATATATACCAAGTTGCAAAAATATTAATATATTGCCAATCATATACATATAAACATAAAATATTCAATAAAAACAATTTTAAATGGTGTAGGACTTTATTACATTAGTGTGGATGTATCAAGTTACACAATGTCGCCATGTGGAGAGTAAGAAAGCAGAGCATTGCAAGTGTCATCGTGTGTTATAGACAAAAAATGACACTTAATGTAAACAATACTAAGATAAAATACAAACTTGAAACAAGATGAAGATAAAAAAGGAGAAGGGTCCCCATTTATCATGAAAAGACAAAACCAAAAATGGGGAGTTGTTGTAGCTACAACAATTGGCAACAAGTAAAGAAGACCAATTATCTTTGTTTAGGCCAAAAGGAAGAGAATAAAGATTAGTATGTAAACAAGTGAAAATTCATGACTGCAGAATATTCATAATCAAGTAAATTCATGAACATTGAAGTAATCATAAAAGTAGTATTCTTCAAACCCTTCTCTGCGGACAGAGATGATCCCTCTAGCCCAATGAGCGGGTCTAGCAACTGAAGTGACAATCAACTAGACATCTTCCTAGATTATACTTCAAAAGTAGAACAAGAGAGATGGCCTACCTTCCTCTAATGCTATTTCAATTTCCTTTGTTGAGATCCTCAAACCGCTTGTATCACGGACTTGTTCCTTCTTCTTTCAACACTTATGTACCTACACAAGTGATCAAGAGACAACAAAGCATGCCAAAACCAATAGAAAATCCAATAATAACCTACTTAGCTGATCAAGGAATGCCAAGCCAATACATATATGAACATATATATTTTGGGAAGATGAACCAACAATTCTATTATTATTTAAAGAATAAAGGGAAGCTTACAACCATAGCCTTGATTTTGAAAGGCTCTCCTTGAGTGGTAATCCAAGTCCAAGCCAAGAAACTCTCCAATAGTCCTTCTCCAAGTCTAATGAATAGCCTCTAAGCACAAGCTCAACATAGGGGTGAAAATGAACATAGATCAACCATTTGGGAATGGGAGAGGAGGAGTTTATAGGCTGGGAGAGGGAGACAAGACTCCTCCAAAGATAGTATTAGGCCCACATCTCAAGGAGGTAGCTCGTAGGGATGACACCAAGAGGTCAAATTAAGAGGATTCGACCTCATCTATGTGAAACCACCTCCAACTCGTCACTCTCGAAGCTTCTAGATCACAAAGCTTCTCATCCTCTTTTGGAAAACTTCCTTTTTGAGACCATCGCAAGTATGCAAAGGAACAGAGCGATACCATCACTGGCCTAACATGGTGCAATAGGCGACCATCATTGTTTTGAACTTCATAAGAGCAATGACCCTCATTTTAGGGTTTCAAGAGACATTTTTCAAGGAAAGCTCCAGATATTTTCCAAGCAAAGTTAAAGGAGGGATCTGAGTTGTATACATGGATGAGTATATTGTATAATGATCATGTTTCGAGCACTTCAGGGTATGTCACAGGGAAGTGTAGTAGGCATGACAAAACATTGTGTAACAGATGTCCCCTAAAGCATGAAGGCAGAACGAGGAGTGATGGCTAAGATGCTTTACTTGCTTTTAGCAAGGACAAAGATGCGCACTGTCAAGAGACCTACAAATCAAGGACGCATATACATATACATGTCTAAGATCAAGACATGAATCCACGGCATGGACCCATCCATCTGGATGATGAAGACTAGATAAAAGATCCATGGTATAGGCACAACCATCCAGATAACAAGGATCGCCATAAATATAAAGTCTTGCAGTATGGTCACAACCTTCCATATAGTAGAAACATGTGTACAATCATGAATGACATATAACTCCATGTAGCCTGGGTCATAACAAACAAGTCTCAGGGTCTTGCGCTCCATCCTGACCCGATCAATGTACAAATTCTAACATGCAAATAAAAGTGTTGAAGTCGAACATGCTAGAAAACCACTTGATTATCGGCCAATGATGTGGACAGTTAATAGGTATGAGTGAAACCACCAATAATGATAACGGATCTTAAGGTAAAATAGTACAATCTGTGAATTTGATAATGAAGTTGAGGTCAAACACTCATGGAATCACCTGATCGAAATCCAATAATACATGCCTATCGTTGGATGCGAAGAAATGGCCATTAGGGCATGCCATCTCCAAGGTACTGAAAGGGAGTTCCTAAGTCAGCTTCCTAGATAATGAGCTAAAGTCGACAGAAAGTGACCCGTCGAAGGAGGGCAATGATGAATCCCCCATCATCGACACTAAACAAGGAATAAAATGGAATAATATTCAAGATTGTAGCAATGACTCAACTAATGTATAGGTAAATAACTGCAGATTGGACTTCTCTTGAACATATTGGCAACACGATTGTAGAGTGTGGCAGCATTTGACTCAACATAGGACTAAAGGTCATGATGATAGTGTGGAATAGTCGAATGAGAGGAAAAATTGATCACCCAAACCCAAGAGGACAAGTGACTAAATAAGGATATCCCAAACCCGACATGAAAGCAGAAGAGTGTCATGTTCAAGAGCGACATGTTGCCTATACAAAGGATGTCTCTTCTTCATTTTTCCCTGCTATTTCTAAAGAGTACCCCATTATTTTTATCACAAGCTTGAAGGGGATAGCATCTGCTTGTTATGTAATTTCATTCTTCGAATGAATCCATCCTAGTAAGTTTTACAATCCCTAGGAAGGAGAAGCTCGGTCTCATCATGGTGATGAGTCTTTCGTCACAAAGCTTTAACGAGCCCGACATAAGAATAGCTCGGTATCTTTTTCATATTTAGAGAGTTTGAAAAAGAAATGGAAAATAAAACTCCATCATGTCCCTTTTCATAATTTGTCCCTCGAATCCGAAAAAGTTAGAAAAAAATATCTGAGGAAACCTCTTGACCATGTCAACCAAGGCGTACCTTTTTCGTAAATAGTCATTCTCAGCCTAAAAAAGGGGTAAACTTATACTTAGGTGATGTCAATTCATTTACTTTAACGAGTTTAAAACAACAAGTACTCGACAATCTTTTCAATTTTCAAGAGTCAAAAAAGAGCTGAAAGATGACTCCAGGGGGGTTCCTTTTTCATTTATTTAATGAGTCCGAAAAAGAGATAAAATAAACTCCCAAAATCGGTCAATAATGATCACTGTTCACATTGAAGGCACTTGTAACTGCACAAGAAACACACACATCGCCAATATCAAGAGAAAATATTATGAAAATATTTGACAAAATGACTTTCAAAACTTATAAATAGGTAAAAGTAATTTCGTTTTTTTACCATTTTACCAAACTGAGATCTGAAAGTGGTTTGTGCCCTAATTCTCTTGATTTTATAGTAGCTACTGCAGGAGATCCAGGGTACTATTTCACGATCCGTCTGTGACAGGTAAGAGCCTCATCCCTGCTCTTGCATTTCAATACTTTTTCATGCATTTTAAATGGTAAATTTTATGCTAGAAAGGAGGATTTTGAAATTTTAGGGCATTGGCGACCATCGCAGGTATGTTCATCGGACCTTAAATGTTCGCGCTCAAGCCTAAAGGCTCACGCAATGCCATCACGCTATTTATAAAAACAAGCGCGATGGCACCGAGAGTGATTTTTTGAGATATAAAACTCTGTTTTGAGCAAAAAATGTTGATTTTGATTCATGTAAAAATCATTAATAAGTGTTTAAATGTTGTTTTGAAGGAGAATATAGTCTTGGAGTGGAAATAAAGAGGCCATCAGGCCGAATATTTCCAAGCATCTCAGGATCTGTCATGCATAGACGCTTTGACGGATTGTGGACTTCTAAAAATCTTCAAGACCACAGGGTTGAGGGCTCAGATGGAGCTACTACCTTATCTGATCAACCTTTGGGATGTAGATCAAGAGATATTCATCATAAAATGGCAAGAGCTTGAACTTGAGGAGATGGAAATCTATTTCATCAGGGGATTATCCTGTCGAGGAGAAGCAGTTCAACTCTTTAGATCTTGCCAAGGAGGTGAGAGTACCATGAGTCTAGTTCAAAGATACTGTCCTGGTGCCAAGATAACCAACAGAGGTAAGGTGAAGATAACAACAATCACCAACAACCTTGTCTTGAGAACAATTTTGTTCACCATGGCACATGTCTCCGGCATGCAAGCCTTGCATGAGGCTTCAAATTCTTAATTCCAATATTCCATCACATGTTTGACCCCCACCATCTTCAATTGGTGTGGAGGCATGTTGGTGAACATGAAGCGACAACTGACCAAGGGTAAACATGGACACCTAAAACAGTTCGTATTCAGTTCTATACTAGTGACCTTATTTTTGAAGCGAGTTCCCCTCTTCGAGTATCAATGGGCAGGAGTACCACATCCTGCCCCCGAAGATCTGAGACTCGTGAGATGGAGCCATATCATGCCTTGAGGAGGCACAGGTCAACATATGCATTATCCACCATGGTTCTTCGTTTGGATTGAACACCAACTACTTGTGGTAGATGACTATGCTTATTCTGGCATAGATTTCAAGTGGGATCCAGATCTACCTATGCCACCAGGCAAACAGTGGACTGATGCAAGTAAAAACTTGTTTTTTTTTTCAAGTTTTATGATTTTATAAAAGTATAATCTGAGACAAAACTTATGATAAATGTGTAGATGTGAAACCAGAGAGACCATGAGGCATGTCGCCAATGGCACGATGAGTTGCTCATCCGATAGTAGGTGCAGACTATGAGGAAGGGTTTGACCCCTTAGCTGAGATGGAGCGTAATGTAGAGGCAATAAATTGAAGGGTTCCATATTATGCCACTATCAATGATGTTCCACTACATTGGCAGAGACACACTATGGGAGTCTCTGCGACACTGCATCGGCTGCTAGGCCGAATGATCAGGGCAGTCTTGTGCTATCATGAGCACCGTGCAATTTGATAGTTTATCTGGTCTTTTACACATTTTGTAGGCTTTTAAAGCTAGGTGTCTCAGAACACTCTATTTTTTGACATTTTTATGTAAACGCTCCGGCAAAGGCAATATATATATGTGTGTGTGTGTGTACATACACACACACACACACACACACACACACACACACACACACATATATATATATATATAATATGCATCTTTTATTTCTACTTATATATTCATAACATGATTAGTTTTATAAATGACGCAAATGTCTATTAAGAACAAGATTTTCTAATGCATCAGTTAATGTATTTAAATTATGTGGAATATGTTGATATGTAATGTAATCAAAATTTCTTTCCAACAATCTAACACATAGATACATACGCAATATTTGTGGATTTCTCACTGAGTAATGATTGTTTAATTGTAACACAATGAGCTACGAATCCAACTTGACAACGAAATCCCTAATGCCAAGAGAAACTGCTTCTGACAAGAGTTCAATAACTGCACTATATTCAGCAATATTATTGGTTGCTTGACCAAGGCAGATACCTTGTAAGTTAATTAGCTCTCCATTAAGGTCATAGAGTGCCCATGCTACGAAAGAGAGGTTTTGTGTGCTATGACAAGCACCATCAGCAAAACCAATGTAATGACCTAATGACATCTGCAAACTGAGTGGAACACAAGGTAAGAAGAAAAACATATGTCTGCAGACCGAACAAACACACCAAAAATAAAAAAATGTACACTAATGAATTAACACACTAATGTAAAAAAGTTATTACACAAATTTCATGCATAATACATTTTGTAAAAATTTCAGATGGAGTCCATTGGCAGACTTGGGTAATTAATCAAAAAATAATAAAACTGAAGTTTCACTGTTGACATGACGTGTAAGCATCGACTCAGCCAAACAATAGAGTAAAATTCATAAAAGGATTTTCCCCCATGCACCCCAGGTGAGTGAGGGTTGCAAGTCATAAGATGAAAACCCCATTGTGATAATGGGAAAATGATAGAGACTTGGTGAAAAAATCTCAAGAAAGGAGGCATGGAAAACTTGATCTCATGTCTAGGAAAAGGTGCCCCCAATTGAAAGATTTTGACAATTTCAAGGTAGACTGAAATGTCAATAGGTAGGATTGCAGTGATGTTTCCCTTATTACCCTCTGAAAAGACTTCATGCACCAAGATAGGTGTCTGAAGTGGAGGTGTAGGAAAATGAGAAACAGACGCTTCAAGATAGGAAGGAATATCATCGAGGTGAGGAAGAAAAGAAGAATGATTATGTAGACCATTCCATGGGATTTCTTCCATAAACATGACCTCCACGATACTCTCGTCAAGTGGGGAATGTCCCATTCAGAGGATCCAAAGAATCCCATGAATTAAGCCAAGGAGATGGCATGTAAGTGTCCAGGCTCATACTGAAGACAATATGATTTTCTGAACCCATTGAAGCTAATACAAGTTCTTGATAATTTATCTCCATTGGACTTAAAGGCATAGAATCGCTAAGTGAGTCAATTTGATAATCGGTAGGGATAATCCAATGATTTGTAGAGCCTGAGATCATATTGACTAAATGAGCATTTGGAGGTGGGAGAGAAAAGGTACCCATTAAAGAAGAGTCTTAGAAGAGACCTGCTCCCAGACTCTCGTAAGGAATCTCAGTATTTCCCATGTAAGGAACATTACCATTGGATGAACTATAAGAAAAGAAGGATAGTTGATCAACCCTGACAATTTTTCCTTCATGAGGAAAATGAAGTACACCAAACAAAGAAGACACGATATAAAACATGGCGTGAGTCTAGCTTCACCCGAGAAGAAGATTGTAGTTGAGATTGGCATCTACAACTTCTACTTCTAATTCAATAGTCTTTCCTTCTCATGTAATCGGAAAGTTCATGAGAATACCGTATGGTCATGAACCTCTCCCATCAAAGGATTCTAGGGTGTTCGGAGATTGGTTAAGGGGAGAAGAGCCAATGGATTTCCAACACGAAACTAACATGATGTAGGTAGAGGCACCTTCATCAATAACCATTTGATGGATTATCTTTCCTTTAATAAGGACCTATATCAGAAATGCAATTTGATGAGGAAGACGAGGCACATGATTCTCTAGATCAAAAGTAATCAAACTCGAATTAGGAGGATCGATAGAACCTATAGCAGAAAACAGTGACTTTTGTTGCACTGGACAGGATTCAAGAGCCTCCAAGGAAGACATCGTCGAAGGTAACTGAGTAAATCCTCAACAATATTGTAATGTTGCACAACTCTAGCATTCGGATTGAAAGACGACTTCTGAAGAACACCTTTGGGAGGTGGTAGGATGACGGACTCACTGTTAGGGCACTCGATATGGAGCAGACTAGAACTAGATGGAGTAGAAGTAGAGTGAGTATCAATGGCTTCTTTCTCCATCGTCTTCTTAGATGTGGCTTGATAGTCCTTAGTTCAAGTAGCGATCGAGATAGGTGATGAACCTTGTATCATGAACACTTGGGAACCTGAGGAAGCAGAAAACTGAGGCTAGTCTACTAGCTGGGTCTACTGTGATGGAAAGGGTTCCTGTAAGACAGTTGGACTCCCTTTCAGCAAGCAACTAACTTCAGATCATCGGGGACAATCCTTAGTGTATTGATCCTCCTCATAGATGAGACAAGGATATTTCGGCTTTCTTCAAGAAGCATCATCAACAGAAGATTTAGGAGGGTCCTATTTTGGGGCATCGGCTTTGGCCTTACCTTTGCCCTCATTTTTACCTTTAGAGATGTTATCTACTGCAGTAGATTGGACAGCATGTACCTCAGAGGTTTTACCAAGACTAGATGAATTTTTGGAGGGATTATTGGAACCAGTGTTCGAGACATATTTCTTCTTGGAAGAAGCTTTCGCGGAATCCTAAGATAGGGAACCAATTCCACCATCAACAGGTGGTGTACCCAAAGACTTTAATGTTGTCAGATTTGATTATGGTCTTAGAGAATCTTGGAGAATGTGCCAAATTGAAAATAGACCAAGTCTAAATATTGGGCACAGGTGATAGCTTTATCTTCAATAACACATCCACCCATGGCTATGTACTTAGAAATTTTTTTGATGAATGATTTGGTGAACCATTCTGTCAAAAACTCATTAGAAATCTCAAACTTAATGAGCCAATGCCGACGTCTCCATTCATGCATATGATCAGAAGTGTGAGTCACAGTGTCTTGCTTAAGTGACGTAAGCAAATGAGTGTTAGTTTCATAGTGAACTGGAAATTGTAAATGAGTGAGGAAATCCATAGTGAGACTTGAAGTCACCGTAGTTACCTCAAGCTAATTCGATGTACCATTTAGCGGCAGCACTTATGAGAGTTATCTAAAAGAGTCGAAGATAGATAGAATCATTGATATACAAATTGGAGGAGCACCAGAGGTGATATGTCATCACGTGGGCTTGTGGATCCTCCTTTTCTCTTCCTTCTAATTTGGGGAAATCGCTTGGAATTTTCATCAGAACTAGAGGCCAGTAAGGCAAATGAAGAATGGGATCATTCGTGAGCCTCGAGACATCAAACATCTCCAACGTAGCCAAGAAAGTAAATTGCATGTTAAACAGTATATAGGGCCTTTGAGGAGACCCAAACTGTGGAGTCCATTCTTTTTGGTAAGGATTTTTCCCCCACAGTGGAGGATTTTGTCCATATGGAATCTGGTTTTGTCCCCCACTGAGGGTTACCTTTCCTATGAGGATTTGGTCCAATGTAGATTTGATACTGCCCTACCATAGGCTGCTGATGAGCATTGTATGCAGCATACGGGTTATAAAGTTGCTGAAATTATTGGCCTTGGACGTAAGGAGATTGACTCTGGTGATGCAGGGGTTGACCTTGACCTTGCAAAGGTTGACCTTGCTGATACACATATAAATCTTATTGTTGCAAAGGTTGGCCTTGCAAGGATAAAGGTTGGGAGGAATGTTGCACAAACTGAGTTTGTCGCTGCAAAGGTTACTGCAACTATGGCAAAGGATTCCCTTGTTGTTGTAGCATTTGTCCTTACTGTTGTAATGCTTTCCCTTGCTATTGCAAAGATTTCCCTTGCTCTATGAAGGTTACCCTTATTGCGGAAAAGATTGTCCTTGTTGTTGCAAGGGTAGCTGGACAGTTCCTGGTGTGATACCCTAAGGGTATTGATAGTTCCCAAATTGGATCTGGCCATATCCACCAGGAATAACAGATTGACCAGGATGGACATAAGGTCCAGCTTGAGGAATGTAAGGCAGATTAACCAAGGCTTGAGAAACATATGGGACATAAGCCTGCTAGAATGGGACCTGAGCCATATATGGTTGTTGGTATTAGATGTTACCTGACCCAGATGGACCAATAGGGTTAGGAATGGCATCATAAAAAGGTTGATTCATTCCAACCATGTGAGTTTGTAATCCACTCACATTGGTTTCACCTAACATGAGAGGAATATTTGGATCTTGCCCCCCAGGTGGTGGCATAGTTTGTCCACTCAATGGAAGGATAGAATAATTTACCGATATTTGACCTGATACAGTCAGTTGAACTAGAAGAGTCAGTTGAAATGATTAAAAAGTTGAGACAGAATGGTAGGTTGAACCTGAACTGAAGTGACTACAATTTGTAGAATTGTTCGAGAGGTCGTGTTCTAATGAATAGGCCTAATGTAGGCATAACATTGGAAGACCAGATGGGGTTCTGATACAATGATGAGGCAATAAGAGTGCCTGAAATTCACTGAGCTAAAGTGGTATAGCCATGTAGCAACATGGGTCCATTAGTCTTAGGATATGAGAGAGACGGGGATCTTCCTATATAAGGAAAGCCTTGTGGAGGGAACTCATATCCTTGCTCATCATTTACGTGAGGAGTATGGGTACCGAAAACTTCTGAATGACCTGGAGAGGAGAATGGGATCTCAGCTTCTGACTCCATAGATGGTAAAAATTGGCGACAAAGAACCTGAGATGTACGAGGAGATAACTCCAAAGGAATACCAGGCCGATCATACAGACTGCAAGGACACTGAGGAGATATCACAACAGGATTGAACAAAGGGTTTGAAGGATAGACAACCAACCTCTATAGACTTTCAGGAGTATGTAGACTCTCGAGGGTCTGAATAGGATTATCAGAGGAATCTAGATCATATTTTTTAGGTGACCAGGAATCTGATGGAGGTAGATGAGAAGAAAAAGGTTGGATATTTGGAACAATTCCAAGTTCATCTCCTTAATCCTTGAGCAACGGAGGAAGTTCCGGCTGAACTCCTTGGGAGGACTCTTCAGTATTAAACAATGAAGGGGAACTATGAGATGGACTCAAGGGTTTAGCCATGATGGCTTCCCCTCAACAGCAAAAATGAAAAGGAAAGATTCATTTAGGGCTTTAACAATCTTGAAATTAACAGGAAATTACTCAATTTGGTCTAAGAAGCAACTGCTTGGGATCGACACGTTTATCATGGGTAGTTATATTTTAGAAACAAAAACAATGTCTTTTCATGTTCTAAGAGTCAAGAAAAGGGTGAAAAGGTGACTCTAGTCTCTTTCAATAGTTTTGCGAGCTTGAAATGACAAGTTTCTCAATGATCTTTTCAAATGTAAAGAGTTAGAAAAGATAAAATGACTGCTTAGATGAATCTAGGTAAAAGGAGTACCAAGTAACCATGAAATACAATATACACCTCAGCAAATAAATTTACCAAGGACTTGACATACGTGAAGGCAACAATCTCCCCGAATGTTGTGTTTGGTGTATCACATTTATGTGCAGCAGACTCAGCTTCCTACGTATAAAGGTTTGCAACCTAGAGGGGTCTCCCTTTATATACATGACAGTATGGGGAGCACAAGTCCATGCTAGCACTGTCTAATGCCAAGGTGAACGACAAATGCTAAGTTTTTAAGACGTCGGAACATGTCTCTAACCTATACCACTAGATATGATTATTAATGCTTCAAATTTTCATTAAGTTAATTGATATATTTTAAAGCTTATCTTGTAATTATGTTTCAATTTCAAGGCCTTAACGATGTTACATGTTCCTAAAATGCAAACTAGATGATGAAATGAAGTCCTTCAATTTGATGAAAGCTATCTATGTAGGGAATACAATCACTCAAATCATGCATCAAACCAAATGAAAAAATTCATCCATGAGAATATTCAAACGCTAAATGAAAAATATGAAATCTAATCTTACATATGATAAGAAAATGCAATGCCAAAACAAATCTTTAAGCAAAATTTCTTTAAGATATAATGATGATTTTTTCTCTTTTTCAAAATTCAACTAATGTAATCTAGTGCAAAGTAAAAGAGAATGAAAGCAAGCCAATAAATATGAAAATCTCTTTCACATCAATGATTTGAATGAAACCCAAAATGCTTTGAAAACTATGAAAATAATAGCTCTTTAACTTTCACTTCGAAACATGAAAAAATTCAAAGCAAACACTTCCTTTTGATTCCAATGAGACAATCGATTTGTAATATATCATTTGTCAAAGGAAGCTTAAGTATTCACAATATCCACAAATGAAAACAACTCAATGCACAAGAACCAAAATTGATCTGCAAAGTATGTTTGAACACACAAAGATTCTTTAACATGGGCAATTGATCTCTGATTTTTGATGGGAAGACCAACGAGTGGACGAAGGTTGACCTAGAAGACCTAGAACCCTAAAAGGATAATCAAACTTCAAGTACACTCAAGCCAAGTTAAAAGACAATTGCAATCAGAAAATGAGAGAGTCAATGAAGAACACAATAGTAGATCACAAGGAGAAGACAAATAGAACTGAAAATAAGAGATAAAACCCTAAATTTATTAATTCTTTGCAATCATCGCACTTGTCAGAAGTAAAGTAGCGATCATCACTACTATTACTAGCAAACCCGTGATATCATCGTGATTGTTAGGATCAAACCCACGATGGTCAAGGAAAACAAAAAGAAATCCAAAATCTTCAAAAACAGCTCAAGTTAACAATCTTCAAGAATCTACCAGACAATGACACTAACTACAAACAAGCAATGAAGTTTAAAAATCAATGGTTGATCAAACTTGTCAAAAGACAAGGTGAAGGAAAGGAAGGAAAGGGTCATATGCTCCCCAGTGGAATCACCATTTTGTTGACAAGGTTAATCCTCTTTATAGACAAAGATGATCCCTCTAACCCAATGAGTCAGTCTAGCAACTGAAGTGAGAATCAACTATACATATTCCTAGATTATAATTGAAAAGTATAACAAGAGATAGGGCCTACCCCGCTCTAATGTTATTCTGGTTTCCTTTGTTGAGATCCTCAAACGGATTGTGTCATGGACTTGTTCCTACTTATTTCAACACTTATGTACCTATACAAGTGATCAAGAAACAACAAAGCATGCCAAAACCAATAGCAAATCCAATAATAACCTACTTAACTGATCAAGGAATGTCAAGCCAATACATACATGAACATCTATATTTTGGGAAGATGAACCGGTAGTTGTATTATTATTTAAAGAATAAAGTGAAGCCTACAACCATAGCCTTGATGTTGAAAGGCTCTCCTTGAGTGGTAATCCAAGTCCAAGCCAAGAAAATCTCCAACAGTCCTTCTCCAAGTCTAATGAATAGCCTCTAAGCACAAGCTCAGCATAGGGGTGCAAATGGACATAGATCAACCATTTGGGAATGGGAGAGGAGGAATTTATAAGCTGGGAGGGGGATTTTGGACTCCTCCAAAGATAGTATTAGGCCCACATCTCAAGGCGGTAGCTCATAGGGATGAGACCAAGAGGTCAAAGTAAGAGGATTCAACCTCATCTATGCGAAACCACCTCCAACTCGCCACTATGAAAGCTTCTAAATCACAAAGCTTCTCATCCTCTTTGGTTAAAATTCCCTTTTGAGACCATCAAAGGTATGCAAGGGAATCGAGAGATGCCATCACTAGCCTAACATGGTGCAACAGGCGACCATCTTGGTTTTGAGCTTCATAAGAGCGATGGCCCTCATTTTAGGGTTTCAAGAGCCATTTCTTCAGGGAAAGCTCCAAATATTTTCCAAGAAAAGTTAAAGGAGGGATTTGAGTTGTATACATGGATGAGTATATTGTATAATGATCATGTTTCAAGCACTTTAGGGTATGTCACAGGGAAGTGCAAGAGGTGTGACAAAATACTGTGTAACACCTACCCAAATTTCTACAACTCTTGGACTAAGGATCTACATTACTCCACCTCACTTATGGAGGTATATCTATTGGTGCTTCATATGTCCGCTTGGCTCGAAATGTCCCCTTACTAGAGGTATTTTATTTATTGGATTTCTCCACACTCCCTTCTCTCTACCTCTCCATTTTTGGTTGCTCCACAACTTCCTCGGGCTTCTTCTGAGGCTGCATGTTGAGACATATAACATGCTCCCTCTCAACCACCATATTTTTAGTCTTTTCCTTTCTCCTCAAGGTTGTGCATGCATCTTCTACCTCAAGTGCATACAAGTTCTTTACATGAACCTTGATTTGCTTCACCTGTCCCATGGCTATGTGTCTTAAGAATCCCTTTCCTTTGTTGAAGATCACAGTGTAACCACAATCTTACAACACTACAACAGAGATGAGATTTTTCTTTATACCCAAAACAAACTTCACATCCTTGAGTCTGAGAGGGGAGCCCAACTACCTCTGAAAGGTGACTATACCAATATCAGTCATGTTGTACCTTTTGTCATCTCCAAACTCAATGTTCATTTGGAGATATTTCTCCTCCAAGTCACTGAAAAAGTCTCTATTCCCCATCATGTGGAATGAGGCACCGATGTCAAGATACCACACACTTCCCATCATTGTTTTGGTCATGCATGAAATGAGAGTAAAAACAAGCTTGAACTATGAATCCAAGGCTTTACCTGCTACTCCTCCTATGTTCTTCTTGATTTCCTTCTTATGTGGACACTTCGTGGCATAATGCCCAAATTCATGACAGTTGAAACATTTGATTTTTGACAAGTCTTTCTTCTTGCCCTCTTGGATGGAATTAGCCTCACCTTGGGACTTCTTCCCCTTGGCCTTCATTCCTTTACTTACTAATGAAAATTCATATTCTTATTCTTTGGATTAGGTTGCATCTCTTGTATTCTGCCTTATTCCTCCTACACTAGTCATACCATAAGTACTCCCAATTTGCTAGTTTCTCCATCGCATTCACCAAATATTGGTAGCTGTGCCAACTCTTGGAAATACCTAGAAGGGATAGGCTCACCAAATCATCCTCTGCTACAATAACACCAACTTGACCAAGTTCATCATGGCACTTTGTGAACCTACTCAGATACTGTGGAATGGTCGTGTTCATCTACATATTTATATTTTGAAGTTTTTCCTTAAGTGCCAATTTCATGTGGTCACTACTATTCTGGAATAAATATGTCAGTGCTTGCCACATTGCATACATAGTCTCTTTCTCGTGGATATTTGAGACAATATGGTCTCGTACTCCCTCCAATATGTTCCTCCTCACCTTGGAAACAACCATCTTCCATTATGCCAAATCCTTAGCATCAGATGTTGTTGGTCTCTGAATATCATTATCAATGAATTCCTTCAACCCATTATCCTCATGTCCTGCCCCCATGCAGTCCTTCCATGTAACATAATTCAAAATTACCTCAAGGGAATAATCGAGCCTTAGTACATTGAAATCCATCATCTCAATCTTGAAGAAAACCTGCAACCTTGATCTGAAAATTTGAATCTCCTGCAATGACAACTTTAAAATCTCTAGTCTACAGTGATTCTAGATGTAGAAATTAAATTGTAGATTCAATACTTTTCATGAAATTTACTAAATCATAAGACATAAATCTACTCTACTGATAAGTGGAAGTTAATTCACCATCTAAAATAAGAATCATAGGCATGCAAAAGGAAACCTCGCACATGCATAGATATTTTTCTAGGGGAAATAAACTACACAAAACCCCTTATTATCTATATTTCATTAATCAGAGAATATAGAAGAAATACATATGCTTTTTTAAGCCTGAGTACACCCTACAAGTGTATAGTCTATCCCTTTGCCTGAATGACTAACTTTGGCCAACACTTAACCAATGTTCAAGCCCTCCAAGCTCCTATTTCCTTGCATTGTTCCCTTGGTAAATTGTCCCTATTTTTTAGGAATTTCACACAATGGAATTGTGCAATTGCCTTAGGTCTTCCTCTAAAGGCATGCACCACTTGTACACTTCAAAATAGTCTACAATTGATAGTACATTTCCTTGAAATCTCCATCTCAACTGGGTAACTCAAATTCTCTACATGCATGAGCTCATTTAGGCTGATTGATTAGTTATCTAGATGATCACTAAGTGTGGTTGAAGTTCCACTTCCACAACTTCACCATCCACTAGTTCCTCCAATAGTTAGAACTATTTTAACTAACCATAACTCAATTTAACTGAATTAAATTGCTATAGTTGAAATTAGCTCAACTTAAGCTCCTAAAATTTAGGAACCCATTGCACACAACTAAACCGCATGCCCCTAACTCGAATTAACTGAGCTAGACTCATATTTTTTAGGAATCAACTCAAGTAAATTAAACATCAACTCATTAACTTGAATTGAGTGTTCTTAACTGAGTTACAAGAGCCATGACACCTCATTTAACTCCACCAAGTTGTCTACTGATGTGGAATTTCAAATTTCCTTAATTTGATTAAGGAAAAAATAAAAATTGAGACTTTCTTGCTGCATTTTCAACAATGAAAAAGAAATAATGTGTGGATAATGGGCAACTTACTCTTTTTCCTATTACACTATGTGTTCCTAAAGGGATATGGAAACCCAAGTGCTTAAAAAAGCTTTCATATGAAAGCCCAGGTTTGCCTAAAAGACATAAGGGAAGCAAAGATACTTACTTTTTGTACTGACACATGAGCCTAGTCCCAAAATCTAATGAAATAAAAATGATTTGGTTAGTAACAAGATGTGTGGATAATGGGCCACTTACTCCTTACTAATTAGGCTATGTGAGTTATGAAAAATAGAAAAAGAAGTTGAAAAATATGCATGGAATGTGGCCACTTTATTTTCCCCTCATTAAGCTATGTGAGAAATTGAAATATAAACAAATATAACCTAATTACTCTACTAATAGTGGTTAGTAAAGAAATTATACAATCTAGAATAACTGGAAAAAAATTGTAGAGGTGAAGGAAATTCACTAAAGCTTGCCAATCACCCAGGATGAGAAAATTACAATGGTTTTTTGTGCTCTCTGTAAACTGCGTGGGTTTTCCTGTGCACTAACATGCATGCGTGTCTATTTGAACGAAAGTTATGCAAACAACAACAAAAAATTGAACAGTCAACCATTCCACCCAAGAATAGGTCTAGAAGGTCCTACAAAAATTCCAGAGAGATGTTGAACACATAAAATAGTGATAATGCAGAGAGGAGGTCCTACAAAACAACCAAGATTAAAAAAAATATTGGTGGAGTTACCAAATATAGTGGGATGTTTTTGTAGAAATGGGATGCTAAAACACACCTTCTTAGCAGTTGATTGTTCCCTACAAATAAATCACAGATCAAATTGGTTGTTGTTAGTGGAAAAATAAGAGAAAAAAATCATTACAAATGGTAAGAAACAATGCATACATGACATAAAACTAAAACTAAAAACTAAGCACATGAATAATGCTTAATGAAATAAACAAGTTAGTAATATAATGAAAAGGGGATCCCTTCATTAATTGTTGAAAGTAGAAGATGAATACAATAGATGAATACTAAACACTTGGAGAGAATTCCTTGAGCAATGGTGCTCATAAATCCTCAACAAGGAGGTTCCTTTCTTCACTCTCTTTGCAATTTTCTCCTCTCTCACAAAGAAGTATCAAAGCTCTCTCAATGGTGAAATCCTCTCCACATTAGAATGATGGATTGCTAAGAAGGAACTCTACCAACATAATAGTGATCTACTTCTTCTCAACAATGAGATGTAGGAATGTTTGAGAAAAAAATTTCTACCATAACATTTCCTTCTCTTTGGTCCTCCATTGGCCTGCTTATATAGAATTTTGAATCCCTCTTCCCTCTCTTGATCCATCAATGAGAAAATGACCCATGAGTTGGATAAGGGGATCCCTTTGGGGGTTGCATATCTTTAGGGTGACTCAAGTTCGATTGTCCTTAATTGGAACATGTCAAGGAATCTCATCTTCCAAGTGTGTGAAGTGGTCCTGAATCATTGAGTCACATTTTTCTTTGACTGCACGGCTATAGAAGGAAAAGTCATGCAGTTGTCAATTTTGTCCTTTGCATAGGTTTTGCAACTCAATTTTACATATGAGACCATTGGAGAATTAATTTTTTATTATTTTTATGATATCTTCAAATGGAAAATATTCACTTGTATGCTCCGTTGGACAACTTTGGGTGCCATATGGATTGTAAAAATGTGTTTACAATGTTCTAGTATTAACAGAGGCTAAAAAATCAACATAAACAATTCATAACACCTATTGTTGACTAGTTTTTGGTAGACCTAGGGCTATGTACAAATAAGTTGATGATGTAGATCGTTTCCCTTAGAAATGAACAATGAAATGATTGGAATGTAATGGCTAGAAGCTCATCGAGCTTTGATGGATTGTTTCAAAAACAAATTGATCTATTTAAATGATGAAGGAAGATCAATTAAGTTTTATGGTATTACGAGAGAAGTGTCCCTGTGATTCATCTAAATGATGAAGGTTAAATTTTTTCTCAAGTGGGGTTGTAAAGTGTATGTGGTTGAGGTAGTACATGAAAGAAAGGGATTCTCCCTAGATTAGCACCCAATTTTGTCAAAAGTGAAGGTTGTTTTTCCCAAATAGTTGCCAAGGTTACCTCCTAAGAGGGATATTTCATAACCGAGTTAAATCCCTGCATAGATCTAATATCCAATACATTATTTGGGATTACGGCTATAAATATTTTTGAGTTGCAAATGCAATTCAAAAAACTACTAGACTTTGGACTTATCAAACCTTGCATTTCATCATGGGGTGCACCAATGATTTTTGTTAATAAGAAGGATGGTTACTTGATATTGTGCATAGTTATGAGGGTTTGGTGAATAATATAGTACTCAATACCTCAAATATATGATATCTTTAATAAAATGGAGGGAGTCATGGTTTTGTCAAAAATTTATCTACAATCAAGGTATCACCAGTTAATGATGAAGGAAGGTGAAATCCTAAGACTTCCTTTAAAACATGGCTTGGGAAATATGATTTCATAGTGGTGTCATTTTGTTTTACCACCGCATAAGTAGTATTCATAAGCCTAATGAATGTCATATTCCAAAAATATTGGATCACTTTGTGCAGGTTTTCTTGGATGGCATTATCATATAATCTAAGAATGAAAGGGAATGTGAGGGGCACTTGTATATTGTGCTGACATGCTTAAGGGAAAACAAGTTGTATGGAAAATTGCCGAAATAATATTTCTTTCATAAGGAGATTCATCATCTCAACCACATAATTTACGAAGGAATTTCATTGGACCTAGAAAATATGAGTTCCAAAACGGATTGGACAGTATCAAAGAATTATCACAAGGTGAAAATCTTCATGGAGTGAGCAGGTTATTATTAAATATTTTTGGAAGGGTTATTGAATATTGTGGAACCCATTACTACATTGAAATCAAATGGATTTGGGTGCAAGTGGATGGATGAATGCAATACTGCATTCATTGAGCTGAAGAGATTACTAATCAGTGCATCAATCCTTTGAGTTCCTAATATGAAAAAAAACTTCAAATTCTGCATTGATGCTTCAAAGAAATGGTTAGGAGTTGTGTTAATGTAAGAAATGGAATTAATAACCTATGCATTTAGGGATTTTAAGAAATGTATTGAAGAGATTTATGCTACACGTAATTTAGAATCTGCAATGATGATGTGAGATTTAAAAAATTGGAGGAACTACCTCATTGGGCGAAGCTTTGAGCTAAATACTAATCAAGAAATCTTGAAGCATCTCTTGACCCAAAGGGATCTGAATGCTATGAAGAGATGATTGAGTGAATTTATGGGTGAGTATGATTTTAGGATTTCATACATCAACGGAATAGAGAATTTGTAGTTGGTGCGTTAAGAATATGATCATGGATCTTCTCTCTAGTACTCTCATGGGTCAATTTAAGGGAGCATGCGTAGAAAGATATTTGGAGATAGTTGTTATTTAGAGGTTACATTTGTTCTCTATAATGTGAAGTAGATACAACTAAATTTTGAGAGATGTTTCTTTGACCCAAATAGGTTGTTGACATTTCAAGAAAGGATGTACATCCTTGATGAAGGAAATATACTACGAAACATCCTTAAATAATCCCATAGAGCACTTTATTATGCACATCCTACTGTGAAGATGTATGTAGAGATGAAGAATAATTTCTTTTGGTAAGGAATGAAGTATGACATTATCCATTTTATCGTTAAATTTCTTAAATTCCAACAATTGAAGGCTAACCATCATCACCCAACAAAACTCCTACAACTGCATGACATTCTTGTGTCCAAGATGGAATTAAAATATATTAATATTATTGTGGGTTTTCCACTCACATAAAAAAGGAACAATGCCATCCTATTTATAGTTGATAAGTTGAGCAAAAGTGTCGATTTCATCCTAGTCAAATAAATTTATGATGTCACTAAGATGGCACGAGTGTTTATAAGCAATGTTATGTAGCTACATGGGTTACCCACAAATATCATTTCTAATGAATAATCTTGATTTATGTCCAAATTTTAGACACATGTGTAGTTAGAATTAGGGACCCAGTTGAAAATGAGCATTGCATATCATCCAAAAGAAAATGGGTAAATTAAAAGAGTAATCAAGTTTTGGAAGACATGCTTACAATGCATGTTATGGATTGTTGAAGTTGTAATTAGGTTCGGTCTTCATAATGTCATTGATGTATCTATTATATTTATTATACTTTTTTCAAAGCATGTTCTTCATGCTTAGAGTAAAAAAAATTCAAAAAAAAATTATTATCAGTCAAATGAAAATTTAGAAGGCCTTTTTCTTCATGTCCCTTGCAAAAGAAATCAATATTAAATTTGTTAAGTGTCATTTGTCTCACCAAGATGCCAAGTCAGCCCTCCTACCCCCTCAATTCAGTACAGCTACATGTGGCACCGATGCAGTTATGAAGAAGATTATTTATAGCCCATTTGAGTCTCTCATTTAGACATTATCACACTTACATATGATCTAGAATGAAGAAGAGGAAGAATTATTGGAGGAATGAAAATAAAATATATTATTGATCTCTTCTAGCCGTCACTCCAGTGGACACAAAAGACAAAGTTTTCTCCTAATATTCTATGAGGCTCATGTGAATTTCCTATGGCACTGTACTTCTACAATATGTGAGGTTCTTAGAGCACTGTACTTCTGTGACATATGGCACCTTGTGGACAAGCTTGTGGCAGAATTCATGTGAACTGTTGTTATTTGGTGGAGGGTTGACTTGGTAATAAGGTACGTAGGTCATTTTTTCTATGAATTAGATTTCTCTATTGATGAATATTATATAAGGAAAGGATCGATTGGTTTTACCCTTGTGGGTTTTTCCCTAGCCTCTGGCATAATCTCTAGTGTATTTTTTCTCCTCTACATTATGATCTTTTTACTTTCTTTATGATTTTGAATATATAGTTGCTTGATGACATAACTAAATAAAATAAAGGCTAAAAGGAAACATATATATTAGTAACAAGTCATTTTCATGTCTATAAATTATAGTTTGCACTCGAATTTCAACACGGGATCAAAAAAACAGCTAAATATACATATAGCTCTGTGATTCTCCTACTCCCCTGTAGCGCTCCCCTCTTTCATAGTGCTTAGTGTCCCTATGTCCCTAGGTGCTTCCCCATTCGCCTTTCTACTCTGGCCTTCCTACTCCCCACATGCCTCTTTCTAACTGTGATTCCCCTCCCCCTTTTTTCGTCAGGTCCTCTAATGGTTGTGCCTCCCGAGCTTTCAATTTGTCACCTCCCATGATGGCAGCCACTATGGTCAATCAGTCCTCCCCTCCCCTCCTATATCAGGAGATCGTGGCATTCGATTCATTGGTTACGAATGAGCCCAAGTTTAAGCATGCCTCAGATTCTCAGTTTTTCAAAAAGCTTGATGGCATCCCAAATATTGAGATCTTTATGTCGTAGATGATGGGCCTCCAAATTAAATACAAATTAAGGCCCATCTAACTTTTTTTTTTTTTGCATGTGGTTCACGAGCACCCTGGTCAGTGAGTGATCACTACGTCCATGAAAATCTGGGCGATAGCTAGGCTAAATCGCCCCTCAGCCTACTGCAAGACCTGACCCCAAGGGCTTCGGGTGGATTTGACCCTGTGACCTCCCGATGGTGAGGCACGGTTTTTGACCAACTAAGCTAACCCTTGGGGCTCCCATCTAACTTTTCTTAGGCACATATATGCTATATTAAATCTCTCCTTATGCACTTAATAATATTTTTAGTGTTAATATGTTCATTAGGAAGTTTTAGAGATAATTTCATATTATGTGCCCAATAATATTTATTTCTGTAGAATATTGGGCAGATTTTGAAGATTTGGAAGATGAGATAATTCAAGGACTTTCTTCCTACCACAGGATGCTATAGGATGGATAATAAATGAATGTGATATTATGAAATTATTGAACATCTTCTAGTCATCCATTTCTTGAGAAAATATAGGGACGTATTCCCTTGTACAGGAGAAGTTAGATTTCAATATTTAATAAAGAATCCTCATGTTGAGGACCAAATCCACTTTTATAGGTGTTTTGGAGGGAAAAAAATTCCCCTCTTCAAGGAGGTTTCCCCTTAAGTATTTTTGTATAAATAAAGGGGCCTAGTAGCCGATTAGCAAGTTCTAATTAGTGGAGAATAGACTTTGAGGAGTAGCAAGCTTATTTGCCTAATATTTTGTTATGTATGATTTATTTTGACAGTGAATGAAAGCCATCTTATTTTCATCTTTATCCATGTTTAGAGTGTTGAGTCCGTTGGGAGTTATAAATGTGAGATTAATATACCAACATTGATAAGTCAATCTAGGTTACATAAGCTTCAAGGTGTGATACAGTAAATTCCAAAGAAGGCCTTATAAATCTGTGAAACATATTTACTATCAATTAATCTCTTGCAAAAAATTCAAATATATCACTCATGAAACAAAACTTTCAAAGTAAGATATCACACAGAGATCCTACTCCTGGCTCCTCTTTTGGGTTGAAAAACTCCTGCAAAAAGTTTTACCTCAGTTATCCTGGGGACAAGGTCATGTAGGTCTCATTCAAATCTTCAGGATGACAACATACTTTGGAAATAGAAAGGGAAATATTGTCCTAAGTTTCTCTCAAAGATTTCTTGCTATGTTTGAAAAGGAGAAAAACATTCGCAATCCTCAAGGTCCAAACTCTCTGTAATAAAACCAAGTATTCATCACAAGAAAAATAGAGTCATTCCATATAAATTCGAAAACTTACCCTATTCTAGAGAATCATTGAATATTGTCTAAATCTAGACTAGGTACGATTACTAAAGGAAATTCTAGATCACTTCTCAAAGAGAAAAAAGTTGCAACTCATGGTTTTCTCAAGACAAAAGTAAAGTGTTAATCCTTAATACTTATCAATCCATGCAAGAAAAAACAAGATTAATCCAAGTTCCAAGTTCCAAGCTTCAATATTACAGAATGAAACCTCTTCTTATACTAATCTTGGCACTGAACAAAGTGTTAAGATCGTTGCAAAGAAAGATTCAATTGCGTGAAATTTAGATTGACATGAATATCATTCTCATAAAACCCTTGTTATTTATGTATTAAATATCCATTCGTGATTATGCATTCCATAGAGGATTAATCAATCTTATTGATAAAATTATTACGAGATCACCATAACAACTCGAGGCGAAGAAACTCTTCATATGACATGTCAAATCAATCAGAAATTCTTTGAGAATGTAACTTTGTATGAAAATTTTCAAAGGTATCTCAAAGAAGAGAAATAAATGATTCAAAGTTTGCATAGAAGCTCAGTAAAATTATGTTAGATTGGACCAAAACTGATCTCCACACTTTGTCTTTACAATTTCGATATTCAAGAATTCAAAATCTTCATAAATAAAATCAGGTGAAATACCAAGACCAATCACAGGTAAAGGTTTGATCAAAGCTTTAATAGGTTGAAAATTGATACACAAAAATGCATTTCCAAGAGGAAACCATGAAAATATACTCATTAATCAAATGCATACAAAGAACTAACACACAAATCTTTAACACATTGAACATGAGATGTAAAATTAAGCCACATACCTCTATTAAATTGAATTGAAATATCACACTCTACATCTATCAAAACATGACGCAAGAAATCCTAAGAGGAAAGGGATAATGGGATGGCTAGTGGGCCTAAACCGCCGAGCTTGTTTCCCTTACAAAAATTAAATCACAATTCGATCAAAGAAAATAAATATAAGTTTGGTGCTAGTTTGCATTAACTCCAAAAGTTTGTTATATGAGCATATAATAATGCAAAGCTTGATCCCAGTGGTCCCCACTTGGGATCATCCATTGAGAAAAAAAAACTCACTTAACTCCTTTTCTTTCCTATTACTTCCACCTACTATCCCCCCATTACAAGTCCTTCCACATATTTGGATGAAAATCCCCATCATGGACAAAACTAATAGATCAAATTTCATAGATTTTCATGTTCATTTTTGGAATTACAATTTGATCCAAATCTTGATATAAGGTAAATAAATTCTAGACTTATTCAGAAATAGTTAAATTTCTGGAAACAAAAAATCATTTAGCGGGACCATTTTTATTCGTGCATAGGAAGATCTTTTGTTCATAGAAGAAGGTTGACCTAATATTTGACCATGAATTTCATGCTTACTTGAGGAACTTGGACATGGTTAGAGAAACATCATACCAACTAGAGCCTTCATTTCACAAAACCCATATGCCTAATTCTTCTCTTGATAGTTGGTTATATGTCAATCATGGAGGTTGGAACAAGAATTATACTGCATGAACAACCACTGCACTAATTAAACATAAACTATGCTAATTGAGTAGGAACCATGCACCTGTCACAGAAATAGTCTTCACATGGACATCCTTAGTAATACTCCCACACAAGTTCTTTTAAATTATTAAAATAAAATAAATTGATCAAATAATGACATATAACCTTATCAAGCTTGTATTTTAAGATAATGACTTCAAAAAGATGCAAAGTGATGATAGCAACCACAAAATCTATGTTAAGGCACACAAGATTTTGGACAAAGAGATATGAAAAATATTGACAAAATGGAGCCTCAACATACCCCCACATTGATCTCCTTGCATGTCCTCATGCAAGCCAAACCTTAAGATAGAGACCAAATTTTTCAAAAATATGAGGTTGTGGCCCCTCTACTAAAGCCCAGTTGCATTGACTGAAATATTCAAAATTCTTCCTCCTTTATTTCTAGCTTATTTAATTTTCCTCTTCAATACCCTATTTGAACATGTTGTAGTTTTTGCAACACCCTCCAAAATTTTGGCTTACACACAATTTCGGAGCCTTCCTTGATCTTTTACATTATTGTCACAAACACTTGATCTTATTTCATGATCTTCCTTGTAGTTTTTTGTTCCGCTTTGTATGTTGGCTTAATTGTTGTCTTTTGGCATGTTTGGTTGTCATGCAATGTTTACAAGCATTTTATTAGGGTTTCAAAGGTTGATCTTTATGTATATGAGTTTTATAACTATTTAAACATTTGCCACACCCATACACAAAGTCTTGAGCAGTGTCGCACAAGTGTCGTCACAGTCGTCCTAAATTATATCTTAAGTGTCACACTTGTCATATCTTGTCATAAATAAATCATACAAAGGTAAATGCTTTGGTCATGTGTTTGTATTATCTATGTTGTCATGTCATCAAATTATTCTAAGTGTGTGATCACATTCAAGGTTCATCACAGTACATCACCTATCCCACACTTAGCCATTTTCGGAAAAGTTCCCAACTAAGCAACTTAGCTTCACTAGAATCCTTCTGAACTAAGAATTGTGCAGTCTCATTCCTATAAGTTGTAACCTTATTTCTTGGCACTACACAATGTGTAGTTTCTATCTCCCAGGACTATTGCACTGCGTAGTTCATGTGCCCAAGCCTTGGTCTTAACCTCCAGAACTGCACAATTATGTCCTCTAGCTTGACTTGAACTACACACTTCACATATTCAGGCCTTAAGCTCATCCCATGAGTGCTTGAAATATGTAATTGTGCAAAATCCCAACCTCCCTTGACTCCCAAAACTGCATAGGTGGCTCTCCCAGTATCCATTCCCTTAGCCTGACCCCACTGGATCCAAAAATTGTGTAGTATTGTCCTTCAGGCCTTCCTGAGCTATGCACTATTCAATCTCAGAGCTCAATCTCTTCCCTCTGGCTACTAGAAATACACATTGTGCATTCACTAAGTCCCTCTTCCCAAACTGTCACTTGCTCCAAGCTTAGTTGGTGGATCATAATGCATCATCTTAGACTAGGGGGTTTTCAAATTGATGTTGTGCCATCATGAGTGAATTGCATGAATATGTACCCTATCATGTCATGGAAATATGACAGAGAAGGATAAGGAGGTAACCATTCCTAAATATAGTTGAACTAATAAGTTTATAATCAATAGAAATAAAAAAGACATAATTTTGTGACAACTATCCAAGATTGAAGATCATTGAAGATTCTGCATCTCCAAGCCATGTGGAGGTGAACCGAAAGGATCTTCAAGAAGATATCTAGCACTTAGCAACAACAGTGACTTGGCATTGCCACATCATCAAGTAGCCCATGTTAGTTGTGTCATGTCATGAGTGGTCATATTCCACATCACTATTGTGGATCATGTATATTGTATTCAAATGTATTGTAAAGTGGAAATCCAAAGGACACACATGTAATGTAAAGAGTCACGTAAGTTGAAAATTCATAGGAAGTCAAATAGTCATGAGGGTTGTCAAAGAGTCACCCTTGGTTATATAAACTCCCTCATTATATGAGCAAAGGACTTTTCACCTTGGCTCCTCCCACAAGGAATTTGAGAGATAAGCTAGTTCTTTGAGGAGAAAGGAGTGGCTCCAATGCTCCACTACCGAGGCTAGTGATGTACATTGTAAACATGTGTCTTGGAAATTTTACTTAATAACAGAAGCCTTCAAGGCCAACACCTTCTTCATGCATGGACTATGAATTTTTGTAAGAATATTCTGTGGATGGTTGTATTTTATGTTTTCTTTCACGTGTGCTAAGATAGTTGAACTAATTTAATTATTTTAGTACTTATCTTATCGATAATGTGTTGTAATGGTTATTATTTTTATCTCATCCTTGTGGACTATTCCGCAGGATATTAGATAGATATTTCTTTATGTGTTGATTATAATGACCGTGGCATCCGCTGTGGACTATTCCATTGGATGTTAGATGGACCCTTTTGGTTCATGTGTGTCTCTTCTTCGGTGGTAATATTACCTCTAACTTGGAGACTCAGAAGAACCTTAACATAGTTACAACTAAACACTCACCAGGCACACCTTCTTTCTTTTCAAAGGCACCATTGCATCCCTCTATTGTGATGATAGTTAGAGCCAAGGCATATATTTTAGATATATGGCAACATAACCGATATTCTGGATGGGTCTCTTACACCAAATGGTGTGAGGTCTAATTGGGAATTCACATCGGGGAGACCCCTTGGTTGACGGATTTCCAACATCGTCAACAGAAAAACATATTGTTTAGTTTGTTTTTTCCATTACCTATCTTATTTTGTAGCTTCTTATTCTTCCTAGACAACCTATTGTTCTTACGCTACACTTTAACAATTCATTCCTTCAACCTTTCATTCTCCTCCTAGATATATCGCTAAAGGGCAAGGATTTCTTGTATTTCCTCCTTCAATCTCTTGATTGTCTTGTATTTCTTCTTTAATGCAAAGAAATGAATGGGATATTTTAACTTACGTTGATTACTGGAGTAAATTAATGGGAGGATAAAATGGAGAATAAAATCTTGTATTTACCTCTGCTATAGGAATTTTGAATTGATTTGTTTCTTTTGTGGGCTTTTAAATTGATTTGTATCTACAATAGGATTATTAATTTGATTTGTATCAGTTGTTGGATTTTTAATTTGAGATATCAAATTCGTAGTAAACTCTTCAAATATATGAATATTATATTCCCCTTTATCATAGGTACCTATGATATGCAACATCATTTCTTCTCCCTCTTGTTTTGGATCCAAATCAACTGTTTGAGGCTCCAAGATTTTAGAAGGGGGTTAGCTAGCTTTCATCATATTTTGTGTAATCCTCTAGACAAAAGTAGGGGTTTGAGGTTCAAATGATGGGGTTACAGGGGTTTCAATTTTTCTCTTCCTCGACTTTTTAGGGTATGAGGAGAAGACATCATCCACTTGATTACCCTTTAAATATTTTTTTCCTCATGCATTTCAGGGTTAGGTTGGGCATTTTATTTATCAATGACTGTTATAAACTCATTCCGCTATTAAAAATTATCTAAGTTTCCATTCCTAACTCTCAATTCATCCATAATCGACAATTTAATAAACCCATAATGATAAATACTATCCCTAGCATTCTTAACAACCCTTCGAACCCCTTGTGACATCTTCTGTAAACTTTTTAGCAAAAAATGAGGGAGATTGATCTTTTGTTCTCAAATAAAATGAAATATAAATACAATATGATACAAAAATATTATTACATACCTTCCCTTTTGTTAGAGTCAATCTCTTCAGCCCTCCATCAGAGATCAAAATCTCTTTTGTTGCATTTCATTTTAGGGATCTCATTCATGTTCAGTCATTTGCATTCCATTAGGAGCATCAATCTTCTGACGGAAGGGTCTTGTCACTCATCTCCCTCATTTCATGTACCTGATGGTCCGTGTCTGCTCATCAAAGTCAATTTTAAAGTCATGTACAGTCTTGTTTGGTCTCGTGGTCAGCAAAGAGTCATTTTAGTCATTAGGTCTAGGGTTTCACAAGTTTAGCCTTCAAAATGGCTAATAATGCCAGCAGGCACATGAGGGAGG
Source organism: Pinus taeda (assembly GCA_000404065.3). Lineage (NCBI taxonomy): Eukaryota > Viridiplantae > Streptophyta > Pinopsida > Pinales > Pinaceae > Pinus > Pinus taeda. Next base: position 109,133 of record APFE031169673.1, read on the forward strand.
TTCGAAATAAGTTTTCATTGCAAAATTTCATCGTAATAATGCTCGATCATGACGTTTCTTCAAAATTCTGTTTTGAAGAAAAATCGTCAAATTTCGTCTTTTGTAATAAATACCATGTGATTTTCAAAGTTGTTTCAGTTGTAAAGTCCTTTAGGCGCAACCCTGGTCGCCTTTGCCAAATCCAATGACATCCATCCCTACAAAACAGACAAAGAGATTCATCATCAGTTCAAAAAATCACAAGGAAACAAAAACATAATTCTTTTGTAAAAGTGCCAAAGTTTTCACACAATGGGTTTTCTTCAAATCAAAAATCAAAGTTCATGCCATAAGAGATATGTTTGTGTTTCAGTAATCCAATTACATGCCAAAGACGTCAGTGAAACAAAGAAAAATCATGGAGGAAGCAAAAGTCAGTGTGAAAAGCCAAAACTGTGGTGAAGCCAAACATCGCGGCGCATTAGGAGGTAGTCGCGGCGCACTGGGAGGTCGCGGCACATAGAGCCACCGTTCACAGTGTTAAATTGAACTTGCACGGTGCATACAGCCTGCGAGGCACACTGGGTTGTGCGCGCAATGCACAGGGCCAACAAGCAAAAATTTCATCACTACTTCCAAAAAATTTCAAACCAACTCAGTTTTCCTCGCGCCAAGTAAGTTTGTAAGGCTGTGAATTTCTATTAGGTTAGGTTTGGTGTTGTTTGGAGGGAAAAATATGAAATTGTAAAATTTGAAAACATAAAGCCTCTCATTTTGATAAAAGTTGCCTCTTAGGGTTTGAATTTGAGTGTTAATATTTGACGTTGGTGCCAAGTATTTCAAATCTCATTCCTTTCCTATGGTTCCTTTCCCCTTCACTTTCATATTATCGTTTGTCAATCCCTTATTCCCTAACATCCCAAATCAGTTATTCATAAGTTCTATTATCCCTATTCCTAAACCCTATCATTCCCTATCACTCTCCTTCTCTCATTTCACTTATAAAATCCTCAAGTCCCCAAGCAGTCAAGTGACTGTCCTCACATTTTAAATCTCACTTGACAAACTCCATCATTCTCACTACCCATTTTTTCCCACAGTCCCTCATTTGACTTTGACACATTTGGAAAAATAAAATAAAGCACCAAACTCTTCATTTTTACCTCAGGCGACATAGATGAAGAAGGCATCGAGGAGGTGTGAAAAGACATGATCTTGGCCGAAGCTTCTTTGTCTGAGCATGATAGTTGATGATGGACCTTCAGTCCAAATTTCAGAAAATTTGGAGAAAATTTTGTCAATTTTGAATTTTTTGGCTTCAAAACAGATTTTCCTGCCCAACGCGTAGCGCCACTTGGCGCGCGCTTATAATTGGGAGATCCTCTGGAGGAGAGCTTTGCATTTCTGTATTTGTTATGAAAAGTTATGCATGCTCATGAATTACCTAAGGATTTCATCAAGTTTTGGGTTGCCTAAAGGGTCAAAAACACACAAAAAATGACCTTTCTGCCACCTTTTGTACCCACAGGAAGCAGTGTTGGGAGATTGGATTTTTGGAGGGTCAAACATACACCAAATCCAGAAATTCCACTTGGGTTGGAAAGTAGATAGGCAGGGATTTCAAACTAGCTATCATGAGCTGAATTTTGACTTCGGGAAGGGCCTCAAAATCAGCTCCAAATTTGTGCTACGCTTAGAGATTTTGGGCACAACGCATAGAGAATTTTGGCCTATTTTTCACTCTTCAGCTCAAAATTTCTTCTAGTTTTGACTAGTTTCACTTTTTGATGTTACTCTTCATCTAACTTGATGTAATTTCATGACCATGATGTAATTTTGGCACATTTTTTCTTGTTTTAGTAGATTCATTCACCAAAAGGTGAAATGTGAGTGAATGAATCAGTTTCCTAGGATATAGAGGCAAGTTGTTTCATTACCTATTTTTCAGTTCTTTGTTTAGATATGGTTGAAACAACTCCTAGAATGATGAGCTCGACCCCTAGAGGCATGGGAAGGAGTTAGGATTGTCTATATCATGTAATTTCTTAGTCATTTTCAGGGTTGGAAACTTGGGATTGCTTTGCACTCCATTGTACATTTGATTTCTGCGTTTTTGGCAAAGGAAAGACCAGGTTTTTGTAGCACTTGTTGGGATCCTTGTGGCTCTGTGTTTTGATGGTGTTTTTCTTCATGCAATTGTAAGTTCATGGATGTCTCAAGTATGCCATTTCCCTTCTCTTTGCTTCTAAAATTAGACAAATTGAGTGACAAAGGTAGAATTCATTGGCTTGATGTGCTCTGCCTTAAAATTTTGTTTAGTTTTACATGTTTTCATCTATTTGGAGAGGATTCTTGCAGCCTCTTGCCCTCTTCAGCTCCTCAACAGTCTTTTATATCCATTCATTTAATCTAAAGAATCAAAAATAATACCTACCTTGCCCCAACCGGAACTCTACAAAATTTTGGCCCTCATCCCCGGACCCAAATTTGCCTTTCCCTTTTTCCAACAAAAAACCCCCAAAAAATTGAATCAAATCCTTGCAATTCATACCTAGCCTAAAATTAGCTTTAATTTCAGTCATCTCAAGCCCCTTCGATTATCTTTTATTGAGGTTGACCTGGAGAGAGCCCTCTCATGTCCTCGTAGGGCTAGCTACGAGGCTGAGCATGGTTTGATGTGGACCTAGAAGCTTACCTTTTCAACTTGAGGTAAATCTAGGCTCTAACATAGTGGCAACTCAACTGGGGAAGAAAAGTTTTTTTTTTGTTAGTGTTCTTTGTTTTATAGACTACAAAAAGAGTCTGAAGATTAGCCAAGTAGCCTTCGAAACGCTTTTGCTTTGCATTAGCGCAAGTAGATAAAAGCTACTTCAGTCAATCTCCGATCTAGTTTATAAACTGAACATCTGATCTAAACGATCACCCCAGTACATGTATCAAAGTTAGATCTGATTGTCGATGGTGGACAATGATCAGACACAGCAAGGCTGAGATCATTCACCTAGAAATTCCAAATCAATTTGGAGATCAGATCCAAAGACTCCACTTGAGGATGAACCCGACCAGCAGAAACATGAAAGGACAATATGGAAAGATCAGGTATTCAAGTTGGAATTTCATCCAGGACATTTTGTTCTCTGTCATAAATTATTTCTTCTCTTTTCCCGAGAATGCCAATAAGGCTTCACAAAGTATATTGTATTTGAGAGAAGATCCTCGGGCTGCATTTGATTCCTTCCCTTTGATGATTGAAAATACCAAAGATTTGCATGCCTTTGAGCTTGATCAAGACCCTTCTTCTAAATCTTGTGATGACTGTCTTCAAATTGACGAGCCCCAAGAGACCAAGGCTAATTCTATACCTTCTGTACATACCCCACTACCTTTTAAAATTCCAGATCGATACAAGCCTCTGATTTTACCTCCTATATCCCATGCTTTCCCTAAAAATCATGACCTATATCTACCAGGATTTGATGGTGAACGCGACAACATCACTGCTGAGAGACATGTTCTGAATTTTGAGTCTTTTCTTGACCTTTTTGAAGTTGATGAAGAAGATGTCAGTATAAGGCTTTTTTCTCTTTCTTTGCAAGGCAAAGTCAAGAGTTGGTTCAAAACCCTACCTAATGCGAGCATCTCAGATTTCCAGCAGTTCGTCAAAGTTTTCCTCGACAGGTGGGTGATCAAACAAAACCCTTTCTTGATTATAGAAGAGTATAATCAATTGAAAAGATTGCCAAGGGAGACAGTACAACAGTTTTCAGCCAGATTTAACCAAGTTTATTATTCGATGTCTGTTAATATAATACCGCCTCCTGGATCTACTCTCTTGCACTACCCGGGTGCCTTTGATCCAGAAATGGAGTTTCAGCTGAGAGAAAGGAATCTTGCAACACTTGAAGAGATGCAGAATAATGCAGTAGATGAAGAGGCTCATTTTCTAATCCGAAGGGAAAAGTTGAAGGAAGAAGAGATGAAAAACATAGATCCGGAGGAATCGACATCTCTAGAGGTAAAACTTGACATTTTGGTAAGTGCAGTGGAAGAGATGATGCAAAGAATCACCACAAGGAATGAATATAATGTTCAAGCCCATGGCTCGCTGATTGAAGAAGAACAAGTTGTTGATCCAAAACATTTTCTTTCTTATCCCATTTGTCATAGATCTGATAATGATTGTTTTATTGATCATCTTGGAGAAGAGAGAACTGTTGATATGACATGTATGCTTGATGATGTCTTTTATACTGATGATTTTCCTCAGTTTGATCAGTATGACGATGATTATGTTCTCCAAACAGAAGCTAATCTTGCAAACAAATCAGCAGCTAGTTTGTGGGAGGAAGAAGTTCACTTTCGGCAGCTTGAGTACAGTGTTCAACTGATGCATATAAGCTATGACAATGACAAGGAAAGTGCAGCAAATTGTGAAGTAAGTGAAGGATCTTTACCTTTTTGTTTTGATTCATTTCAGTTCATCAGAGAAAACTTCCATGCAATCAGAAATCAACTATCGACAAGTCTTGATTTGGACCATCTTGAGGGCAATGAAAACCTTGTTCCAGACTTCTCATATTCAACTTTGCAGTCCCTGAAAGCCATTGCTTGTCAAATTGCAGATGAAGACATGGAAGCTGGTACATGTGATCAAATGATACAAGATGATTCCATACCATTTTGTTTTGAATCATTTCAGTTTTTGAAGGGTAAATTGCATAGTAAATCTTCAAATGAACACCTTGTAGGAAGTCAACAATTTCTCAGTTTTAATGTTGAGGATGAGACAGATGGCGAAATTCTTGACCAAGTTGTTAATGAGAAATCTTCCCCTGGAATGACTGATGAAATCATTTTGGAAACAAAACCCTCCCTAGCACCATATTTGCAGCCACCAAATGCAATTGAAGGTCAGATTGTGGATAAAGGCGTGGAAGCTTAAATACATGATTTAATGATGCAAGAGGATTCTGTACCCTTTTGTTTCAAAGCATTTCAGTTTATAAAGTAGAATTTTTGTAATATCTCTAAAGGAAAAGATGAACAACCAATAGGATGTTATACAGTTTCAATGGACACATTGCAGCAGTCTTTTCAAGTTTTTTATGATCCTATTGCTCGTGTGTTGGATGATGTTTGTTGTAAAAGTTCTTCCCCATTGGCTAACCATGTGCCAGAAAATAATGTTGATAATAATCTTATTCAAAAGTCGCCTTCATTGTCTTATTTAACATATTGTTCATTGCATAGCCCATACCAAGGTTTGCAGCCATATGAGGAGATTGATAAAGGTGACTTTTGTTCTGTTTGGAATCAGCAACAAAGTTTGTTTATTCACGAAATTCAGGATCCTTTTAACAGCTTGCTGCTATCACCAAAGAAAGACAGCACAGATGTGAGGAAAATCTTAATATCTAGCTATGAAGATTACTTGGACCAGAGCAGTAATGTGTTAATGGAAATCAATAGCGATGTTTATGAAGATCCTTTCGCAGTATTCTTGAAGTTATCTAGCCAATTCATGCTTTGCAAGTTTATCAGCAGTCATCTTGATTCCAAGTTTCCATGGGAATTGCCTCTCAATTCTTCCCTTTTCTTGCGCATCAGAAAGCATTTGGGAAGAAATCAAATACTAGTCAGGATGCTTAGGTAGTTGCATTGGCTGTTCCATTTCACTAGATCAGGTGGTGAAAAGAACAATTAGAGTAGGTTTGATGAATAAGCTTAAAAATGAGCATCTTTCCAGTTTGTTAGTTATGATTTAGTCATGTTTGGTTTTATTATAATTTTCAGTTTTAGTCTTGAGTCAGAGTCAGTCTGCATAATGTCAGTTTTCGTGTTTTGACTCCATTACCCAATGGATGAAGGCACTGTCTGCTCTCCCAAAGATTTGTGGTCCTTGGCACCTCCAAGGAGCTACCATCCCCATTGGAGCCAATGTTAGAGTCGGTCTCTTCAGCCCTCCGTCAGAGATCAAAATCTCTTTTGTGCATTTCATTTTAGGGATCTCATTCATGTTCAGTCATTTGCATTCCATTAGGAGCATCAATCTTCTGACGGAAGGGTCTTGTCACTCATCTCCCTCATGTCATGTACCTGTTGGTCTATGTCTCCTCATCAAAGTCAATTTTAAAGTCATGTAGAGTCTTGTTTCGTCTCGTGATCAGCAAAGAGTCATTTTAGTCATTAGGTCTAGGGTTTCACAAGTTTAGTCTTCAAAATGGCTAATAATGCCATCAAGCACATGAGGGAGGTTCGAAATAAGTTTTCATTGCAAAATTTCATCGTAATAATGCTCGATCATGAATTTTCTTCACAACTCTATTTTGAAGAAAAATCGTCAAATTTCGTCTTTTGTAATAAATACCATGTGATTTTCAAAGTTGTTTCAGTTGTAAAGTCCTTCAGGTGTAGCACTGGTCATCTTTTCCAAATCCAATGACATCCATCCCTATAGAACAGACAAAGAGATTCATCATCAGTTCAAAAAATCACAAGGAAACAAAAACATAATTCCTTTGTAAAAGTGCCAAAGTTTTCAAACAATGGGTTTTCTTCAAATCAAAAATCAAAGTTCATGCCATAAGAGATATGTTTTTGTTTCAGTAATCCAATTACATGCCAAAGACATCAGTGAAACAAAGAAAAATCATGGAGAAAGCAAAAGTCAGTGTGAAAAGTCGAAATTGTGGTGAAGCCTGCCGTCGTGGTGCATTGAGAGGTAGTCGCGGCATACTGGGAGGTTGCGGCACATAGAGCCACCGTTCACAGTGTTAAATTGAACGTGCGTGGCGTATACAGCCTGTGCGGCACACTGGGTTGTGTGCGTGGCGCACAGGGCCGACAAGAAAAAATTTCATCACTGCTTCCAAAAAATTTCAAACCAACTCAATTTTCCTCACGCCAAGTAAGTTTGTAAGGTTGTGAATTGATATTAGCTTGTGTTTGATGTTGTTTGGAGGGAAAAATATGAAAGTTTAAAAGTTGAAAACATAAACCCTCTCATTTTGATAAAAACTGCCTCTTAGGGTTTGAATTTGAGTGTTAAAATTTGACGTTGGTGCCAAGTATTTCAAATCTCATTCCTTTCCTATGGTTCCTTTCCCCTTCACTGTCATATTATCATTTGTCAATCCCTTATTCCCTAACATCCCAAATCACTTATTCCTAAGTTCTATTGTCCCTATTCCTAAACCCTACCATTCCCTATCACTCTCCCCCTCTCATTTCACTTATAAAATCCTCAAGTCCCCAAGCAGTCAAGTGACTGTCCTCACATTTTAAATCTCACTTGACAAACTCCATCATTCTCACTGCCCATTCTTTCCCACAATCCCTCATTTGACTTTGACACATTTGGAAAAATAAAATAAAGCACCAAACTCTTCATTTTCACCTCAGGTGACATAGATGAAGAAGGCATTGAGGAGGCGTGAAAGGACATGATCTTCGCCAAAGCTTCTTTGGCTGAGCATGATACTTGATGATGGACCTTCAGTCTAAATTTCATAAAATTTGGAGAAAATTTTGTCAAATTTGAATTTTTTGGCTTCAAAACAGATTTTCCTGCCCAACGCGTAGCGCCACTTGGCACGCGCTTATAATTGGGAGATCCTCTGGAGGAAAGCTTTGTATTTCTGGATTTATTATGAAAAGTTATGCATGCTCATGAATTACCTAAGGATTTCATCGAGTTCTAGGTTGCCTGAAGGGTCAAAAACACACAAAAAATGACCTTTCTGCCACCTTTTGCACCCATAGGAAGTAGTGTTGGGAGATTGGACTTTTGGAGGGGCAAACGGACACCAAATCTAGAAATTCCACTTGGGTTGGAAAGTAGATAGGTATAGTTTTCCAAATAGCTATCACAAGTTCAATTTGGACTTCCGGAAGGGCCTCAAAATTAGCTCCAAATTTTTGCTACGCATAGAGATTTTGGGCACGACGCATAGAGAATTTTGGCCTATTTTTCACTCTTCAGCTCAAAATTTCGGCCAGTTTTGACTAGTTTCACTTTTTGATGTTACTCTTGATCTAAATTGATGTAATTTCATGACCATGATGTAATTTTGGCACATTTTTACTTGTTTTATTAGATTCATTCACCAAAAGGTGAAATGTGAATGAATGAATCAGTTTCCTAGCATATAGAGGCAAGTTGTTTCATTACCTATTTTTCAGTTCTTTGTTTAGATATGGTTGAAACAACTCCTAGAATGATGAGCTCGACCCCTAGAGGCATGGGAAGGAGTTAGGCTTGTCGATATCATGTAATTTCTTAGTCATTTTTAGGGTTGGACACTTGGGATTGCTCGACACTCCATTGTACATTTGATTTCTGCATTTTGGCAAAGGAAAGACCAGGGTTTTGGAGCACTTGTTGGGATCCTTGTGGCTCTGTGTTTTGATGGTGTTTTTCTTCATGCAATTTTAATTTCATTGATGTCTCAAGTATGCCATTTCCCTTCTCTTTGCTTCTAAAATTAGAAAAATTGAGTGACAAAGGTAGAATTCATTGGCTTGTTGTGCTCTACCTTAAACTTGTGTTTAGTTTTACATGTTTTCATCTGTTTGGAGAGGATTCTTGCAGCCTCTTGCCTTGTTCAGCTCCTCAGCATTCTTTTCTATCCATTCATTTAATCTAAAGCATAAAAAATTCTGCAAAATTTTGGCCCTCATCCCCGAACCCAAATTTGCCTTTCCCATTTTCCAACAAAAAACCCCCAAAAAATCAAATCAAATCCTTGCACTTCATACCTAGCATAAAATTAGCTTTAATTTTAGTCATCTCAAGCCCCATCGATTATCTTTTGTTGAGATTGACCCGGAGAGAGCCCTCTCCTGTCCTCGTAGGGCTAGCTACGAGGCTAAGTGTGGTTTGATGTGGACCTAGAAGCTTACCTTTTCAGCCTGAGGTAAATATAGGCTCTAACACCTTTCATGTAAAATACTTATGAAGGATAAACAAGGGGTTACTTCACTCATCTTTGATCCAAGAACGTGGTATTCCCTTTGCCCAGTCAACTTCTATTTTCCCTAGTTTAAGAAATTGTACACTTCCTTGTTTGTTAATGCCCTTATTTTTAAACCATTTGATCCCCTCCAAAGGTAAACCACTTTCTCGAGCAATGGTCTCTTCATTTACATTCATGATCAAATCCCCAATTCTAGTAGTTTTACCATCAAAACCTAGGGAAAATTGCATAGCAACCTCATCATTTTATCCCTAAAATTTAGCAAAGAAGTCAAGTCACCCTTTTGCCATCAACCTCCATTTACAAGCAGTATACTCTAGAAATCGCTCTAACTCCTCCATAGATGATGGCTCATGGTGGTCGTACCTCAACTCATCCATAGCTTAGGAATGAAAATAAAAAACACCACAATCATGTAATTAAAGGTGAATGGGTAGACAGAGGTAACGCAATTCCCTTTTATGACTATTCGAATGGCAAAGAAAGTAAAACAGTGATGCATTCAATCCCATATAGTCGATAAACATTGAATAATGAACCAATTTTCATAGGGATGATCCTACAATTATCACAGAGAATAATAATGGTACAAGGTGATTGAGATCATCGTCATATCAATAACCCCAGTGAGTAGTGAAAGCCTCAAATTATAATTAAAGGATGTAAAGATAATGATTACAAAGTCAGGGCACAAATCATAGTTTTAAAAAGTCTTGACATAGACACTTGCCATCAATATTTCAATATGACTCCAACCAGCAAAAGCATCATAATATTTTCCCATAAATCAAGTATATTATTGTCCTTTCATCAAATATATAAGGCATAGATTGGAATACTTAAATATGAACATCTCTATGAGTTATAGTGGCTACAACCACCCTCCAAAATTTCTCATATGCTTTGATTTTAGAGCCTTCTTTCCTATCCACAAGAGCTTATCTTTCATTGATTCATGTATCCATGCTTTGATTGAGACTCATTTTATTTCATTTATTCTTGTGTTTTCTTTTTTCCATGCTTACCTCATCTCCCTAAGTCACAAGCTAACCTCCTAACTTGGTCACACAACAGTTATGGGCTTGCCTCAAAAAATTGTGCAATCCTTGAGGGAAAGCAACCTTGATGTTTGGAATTGTGCAATTCAGACTGGCATTCAAACTTGAGCTCAGAAACTACATAGTCATGGAAGGTAACCCAACATTGAGCCCAAAAACTATGCAATCCCTCACTGAGCTCAGAAACTATGTAGTGTACTAAGCCAGAAAGTTGCCCAGTTCCCCAAGATCGTGAAATCTTTCCCGAAAGTGTGCATGCCAAGTTTCCCTAAAAAAGAAAAAAAATCAAAAAATATAAAAAATAAAAAAGCATCCCTAAAAAATAGGGATCCATTATTAGTATCATGAAGGAGGCACACTAGCTATTTTTAGAAACTTCCACTCAGTGTTTCTTTTTCCTTGATTTTAGGCTTGCACGTCATAAACCCTAATTCACTCAAATTTATTTAATTGATGCCTCTAGAGCTTATTCACACATTCTTTCTTAAAGCTATAGAATTCCCAAGGAGATCAAGGAATCTTCGGTGCGGTCTTCGTCGCTTTTCTAGGTGAGTTTCGCTTTTATCGTCTTTTGCCGCTTTTTCTATTGTTTTTTGTTGTTTCACTTGTGTAAGTGTTTTTTTGCTTATTTGTCTTCATGGTTGTTGGTTTTTCAACTTATTTTAGATTGTATAAGTGGTTTTCTAAGTTTTCATTTTCCTTTCATAAGTGTCACTTCGGTTTCCTTATTTTTGCACCAATGGTTTTTGTTGCGGTGACTCTCCTCACATACTTGATTTTTCCTTCCATTTGTTAAGTTTTTGCACTTGATCTACGTTGATTCATTACTCACTTATGCTCATCTTTCACACTTCCATTGGGCAGATCTGCACTTTCCTTGGCCATATTGTGCCTTGCCTAGTCGGGCACAACACAATCCTAAGGCTCAAGTTGAGAGCTTGGCCTCTTGAACTATGTAATTCACGATACAGGCTAGCTCAACTATGCATTGTGCAGTTCTAGGGCTCAGCCTGTCACCTTGGCCAGTGAGATTACACAATGCACAGTCTCTCCCAACCTTTGCCCAAGCTAAACTGCACATTTTGCGGTCTCAAGCCTCAGGCTTCACCCTTGGCTATTGGGACTTTGCAATACACAATTCCCATAGCCAGTCACCCTTGCTTGTTGATGAAAACTACACAATGCCTCTCATTAGTTGCTCGGTTTGATGCTTGATCATGTTTTGAAGGTATATTTTCAAAAGGCTAATGTTTGCTTTCCATGAGTGATATTTTTGTCCCATAAGTAGCACAGTTGTGAAGCACTTCTCTCCATCAATCATTGTTACCATGGCTCCAAAGAGATCTACTTCAAAAGAGACCAGTAAAAGTAGTACTATGGAAGCAGTTGAGAAAACACTAGTAGACATGTCATTGTATGCGGACACTCAACTATTAATAGAAAATGGGTCAAAACTAACATGGAAATAAGTAATGAAGCTCTTTTAGCAAAGAGCCTTGAGGAAGATCTAGAGGACCAAAAGGTTTATCTCAGTATTTGGATATCAGGACTACATAATGTTGCATGAATATATCCATCATTCCCATGTCCAGATGTCATCGACTGGATTGTTTCACACATTCATGAGAAGACCATGACATTGACCAGTGCCAGCAGACAGAAGTCTGTTACCTTTCTAGTAGAAGATTATCAGTGCATCTATCATTTTCCTAAGCTAATGAAGCTCGTGGACTCATTTTTCTATGCCACCAATAGTGATGTGAAGATAAGATATATTGTTAAAGGTTGGGTGAAATAGCCATCGAAGTTTTGAAAGACACCCACCCATTCATATAAGAAAAATTCCCTTAGGAACTCCTACCAGCTCGTGGTTATCTTAGCTTGCAGGATCCATGATCAGGAGAGCACAGAGACCTTTCCTAAAGGGTGGTAAGTCTTATTGAACCAGGTTATGAGCGAGGGGAATCCATTCAACTCGTCATTTATGTTGGCTCGATAATTGAGAGCCCATGTAGAAAATCTCGGAATCCTCCTGAGGGTGAGCAAGCAAGGTTTTATATGTCTACATATTTACTAGATGCAATATGTGCATAACATTAGTTTCCTAGAGTGAACTAGACATGGTGACCATGAGAAACTGTTGTGTATATATATTGCAAGTTGCTTTCATATTGCAGTCACTAAGGAGTAATGGAACAATTAACTGACCATTTCATCATCCTTCTTTACAATCTCATATTTAAAGAAGAACCACCTTGCATGTTACGAGGAGAAATGGAGGAAATAGCAGGGATTGCAGATTGGTATGCCTCACCAGGTGGCACCTTCGCTAGAGTGTTTAGTGGAGAGAATATGCCACATGTTTTACTAAGGTGTACCACTGACAATCTTGTCATGTAAAAAGTGTCATATCATCTCACCACAGGGTTGTTAGCAGCTTTACAAATGAAGAATATATCACCATAGCTCACTCTTCCTTTGAAAATTGGATTATATGAGATAAATAACTTGAAATTTGTGGATACTGAGGGAAAGGAGATTGAGGGTACTTGGAGCAACTGAGACAGATTGCCACCAAGGAAGATATGGAGTTGAATAGAAATAACATGTAGAACTACATCGATGGTCCTATCCAAATTAGAAAAAAATTATAATGCTTAAGAGGGAAGTTGAAACTGGTTCCAAGTCATTGTACCTGGATGCCATGGAGGCTAGAGTCTTCTTCCAACCAGACACCATCACATAGTTTTGGCATGTCATCACACAGTACCAATCTTGGCACCAATATGTGACCTAGAAGCATCTAGTGGAATTTTATGAGCTAGAGTTTCCCCAAACTCAAGCATCATAGTGTTTTGTCTTGTTAGGCTATCAAGTTGTCTCTAGCCTATTTTGTCGTATATGGGTACAAGTGTAAATTTTAATATTATTTTTAATTATGTTGTAAGTGAAATTCCAAGTGTCAATATTAGAATGTGAAGATTCATGATGTAATGTAATGATTCATTTGAAATAAGTTGAAGAGTCATGGAGGTAGTCCAAAGGTCACAAAGGGGAGTTGAAGGGTCATCCACTCCCTTGTTATAAATAGAACCTCATAACTCATATAAAGGGCTTTCAGGAGCTAAGATTTTGGCTAGGCTTAGGCTTAGGAAGAGCTTGGGAGTGTTGTGAAGCACTTTGGCTTCTCCATAGCATAGAGTGACTATACTTCTTTGGAGGAGAAGGTGTTATTGACTTTAATGTCCCACTACTGGGGCTAGTGGTTCGTCAATGGTGTATGTATGAATGGAACTTTCACTTATAATAAAACTTAGAGTCAGCACGCTTTCATGCATATGTTGTGAATATAGTAGGACTATTCTTGTTGTATTTGCAATGTCTAATATTTAACTTACACTTATGCTTATCAACTATTTCATTTTCATTTGTATGAATCTTGTTGAAAGTGTGTTGTTGTATTAATTTGTCACCTTAACTTGTGGACTATTTTTCATGTTAGCTTATGATTTCATTATGCTCATGTTTTCCTTTCAAGTTGCGTATTATTATAGGCTTCCAAAGGGAGCACTTCCTTTTCCCTTCATGTGTTCGAACCTTCGTGCATCGTACTTGACTTTCCACAAGGTCACACACTTACTCTCACCAAAGTTACCATACTTCACACTAGGCGTTTTCGTAGTCAAGGCATAACATTACCACCCACTACTGGGACCCCTACTCCAAATGGTGTGAGGTGTAGTCGGGACTTCATATTGGGTAGATCCCATGAATGTTGTCGAGTCCAACACCATCAACATTTTTGGCGCTATAAATAGGGCCAGATGACAAGCGGAGCCATCGAAGTCTATTTTGAATTTATGCACTCATTTAATGACTTCCCCCCAAAACATAACCCCGACATGTTTTTCTAGACACACAAATATGAAAGTGACAGCGAGAATTATTCATGACTTGTCGAATTTTAAATTCAATGGTGATGGTGAAACAACCTTATTTGAGCACATTGCTCATTTTATTGATTTATGCACAAATCAAAACATCCACTATGAGGGTGTTAGCTATATGTTTTCCATCCTCAAGTTTGAAGATTGCGTACAAAAATGGTGTAACACATTTCCTAATGACTCCATACACTCTTTCGAACATCTTGTCGCAGAGTTTTCATGTGCCTTTGACATGTATGATTGTAAAACTCTGTGCAAGAAAATTATGAATTTGTGAAAAGCACCCAATGCATCTGTTCAGTATTTTCATGATTGTTTTATTCATTTTTTCTTTGAATTTCCAAAATTTGATGTTGATTGGTCTTTCTTAGTTGGCAGTTTCCTATATCTTGTTCACATTTCAGAAAATTTGTACGAGCTTGAATCTTTTGAACCTCTCCCAACATACCTTGGTATTAAAGCCTCTAAATATGTGACAAATGAGGTTGTTGTTCCATGTTACCCTTCATCCCCTTCTCATCAAACAACCCCAATTATGCAGGTTGAAGTGGGAGAAGTTGAGAATTCATGTGTTGATCTTCCACCATTTTCTCCCACCCCACATACTTAAAATTTTAGTGCAGGTTTGGAGTGTGAATCTAATGGTTACGATGAAGTGTTATCTCCTTGTCCTCCACCCATTGCTTCCTTTGATCCTCCAGATTGTGAGTTGTTGTGTTCACCTATTTTGAATCCTCTTTTGATGTTCATGAGGATCAGTTTTTGGATGGAGTTACTGTTGAGCAGCCAACTTGCGATATCATTTATGATAATTATGTGTGGGAGCCCATAGTTAAACAAGAATCTGTGATGAAGGATAATTCTTCTCCTTCCACACCTCTCCCTTATTATCTTGACATATTCTATGATCCTATAATCCCTGTCAAATCTTGTGAAGAATTAGTTTCTAATCATTATCAGAACATGTGGAATGTCAGTTTTTCATCCAAATGCAGAGAGGACAAATATGTTTCTCTATAACTTTCCAATCTCTCATCTTATCTTTCTAAAAATATAGAGGGTGAAATTTCTCATTTGATCATGATTCTGGTTTTTCCACTATCGGTCTTGCTAAGCCACCGGTATTCAATGATTCATGTTCTCGTGAATTGTAACTTCCCCAAGCTGTCAAGGCACTTTTTCCCAATTTTATGGTTATGTCAGGTTCTCATGGTTTTTAGGTTAGTTCCACTTTTGATCAGAATTCCGTTTAATATTTCCAGGCTCCTCATCACTCTCTCGCAGACATTGAAAATCAATTTGTTTTACAATTTTCGCATCCTCCATTTGTATCACACGATCCTATCGCTCTGTCATTAGAGGAGTTGTACGTTGTGAGCACGGTTGCAAAACAAACATTTTATTCTTTCTTTATTTTTTCCCATTTCCGTAGTTTGAATTTTTTTTCTTGCATGTCTTTGAGTCGCAGTGTGTCTAAACACCACAAAGCATCTGGAGAATATCTACCATGTGTGTTTCTTTCTTAATTTTTTGCGCACACTTTCAAACTTTGGATGTTTTGGTTTGCATTTTCCTATCTTTTTTGTTTGTTGTTATGCTTTTATATATTTCTTGACATGTATTTCCTTGCTAACATAGGCTAGCCAATGCGTCGGTGGCTACACTAAAGTATCATTTCATGTGAGTCTAGCCTCTTCACCATTAGGTTAGGGGTAGGAGTAGTTGTTTTCATTTATTATTTTTTTCTTTGATTTTCTTTCTTTTACTTTTTGCTCTGTACTCTTTTTCTGTTTGTTTTCTTTCAGTCATAGGATAGCTTCTGCATGAAACCATGTTTGGCTTATCGCATAAGCAGGGTGAATTCCAACAATAATTTGTATTGTCATCAAAGCTTGGTTATTTTCTATTCCCTCTCTTTATGTGAATATTTCATTTCTTTTAGTCGATAATATCTGATGGAAAATACATTCCTTTTAGAGAAAGTCATAGTGAAATCATGTTGCTTACACATTTAACTCGTATCGCCTACTCTAATCGGTCTTCTCTTTTTTCAGTTAATCCTTGTCAACTAAGTCGAGTAGAGTAAGGAGGGTATAAAAACATTAACAAGTATGTAAGAGGTGTACATAAATATCCTTATCTGAAGGGACAACCTCTTATGTGCTCAATAAGTTTGGACCTCTCTTCTTCCCCCATGAAATAAATAAGTTCCTATGCACAGTTCTTTGAAAAAAAATAAAAAATGAAAAATGAAATAAAGGGCAAAAGAAGAGAAAGGTTTCCTGCACAAAGAGGTAAAGCAAGCAACTTCGCTGGGGTATTGTCTAGACTTGCTGGCAATGGAGCAATGCTTGTATCCCTAAAGTGACTCCGTCATGGTACTATCCAGGCTTACTGGTAGTGGAGCAACACTAAAGATCAAAACTAAGACTCTGACAATATCTTTTACTTGTGCATTTATATACTCCTCATCCCCAATTAAAACAACTTAGTCTGACTTGGCTTGGTATGTGTGTTACTGATGAAGAGAATGGTAGGGGTTATATATTTAACTCAAACTAAGTAAATAAGTTGTGACAATCAATGAACTAAACAATACTTCTAGAAGAATACAAAGAGTTGGAGTTATACCAGTGTTGTATCAACTACAAGCACCCTCCTTATTTCGCTTACCTTTCACTTATGATTTCATTTTGGAGCCTTCCTTCCTATCTGCAGAAGATTATTTTACATTGATTCAAATATTCATCCTTCGATTGAGACTTATTTTCTTTCATTTTTTCTTATGTTTTCTTTTTTCCTCATTTACCTCATATTTTTAAGTCACAAGCTAACCTCTTGACTTGGTCACACAGCAATTCTCAGCTTGCCTCCAAAAATTGTGCAATCCTTGAGGGAAAGTAGTGTTGATGATTGGAATTGCACAATTCAGACTGGAAGTCAGCCTTGAACTCAATTGCGTAGTCATGGAATGCAACCCATCACTGAGCCTAGAAACTATGCAATCCCTCACTGAGATCAAAAACTGTGTAATGCACTGAGCCGAAAAGTTGCTCAGTTCCCCAGAATTGCACAATCTTTATCGGTAGTGTGCATGGAAAGTTTCTCTGAAAAAGAAAGAATCATCCCTAAAAAATAGGGATCCATTATTAGTATCTGTTGGAAGCGGGATCCCCCAAGGGAAGTTTTGGGGCTAAAATCCCATGTTTTAGTCAAGATTTTGTAATATTATTGCAAAGACTCCACATTTTGTGGTCGTGGAGCACAAAGATATTGTGTCACAAGGGTAGTCTGCCCTTAGTTTTGTAAAGTAAAGTCAGTTGTAAGGGATCTACCCATGGTCCATGGACCATGGGATTGTATAAAAAGAGCTAAGCTCTAAGTAGTTAAGAGAATAACACAAGGAAGAGATTTATAGCTTTAGAGCAAGAAGTCTAAGTCTTGGGTTGAAGCGTAGGTAGAAGCTCTACAACTAAGTGCGCAGAGGCCTAGGGTAGAAGTCCACAACTAAGTGCGCGGACCCCTGCAGCTATGTGCACAGGGTGAACAGAGTCTGTAATACTTGGAAGATATTAATAAAAGGAGTTATTCTGCAATTTCTGTGTATTTGTTCTATTGACAGGTTTCGATATTTTGGTGTATGAATCTCCTTCATTATGCTTATATGATGTGTGAATGAATGCAATTACACTGAATTATTGAACGCAATCATGAATTTCTGCTTATGCGGTGATAAATTTAAGTATTTGACAAGATAAGCAAATCACTTAGGATAATTGAGGAATCTTCATGACACACTACAACAGTAGCATGAGAGTACTTGAGCTACAAGTTAAAGTTGTGTGAAGGTCAATTATGTACTTTCATGAAGGTATTGAAAGCTGGAACAAAGGGTTTGTCTCACAAGCCCTAGAGTGAGATCACCTGCACGAAGATAGGGATAGAAGAGATCAAACAACATCACAACCATCTCAAGGGTGTGGAAACTTGGTTCGAGCATCCCCCCATACTACTTCGGGTGAGACTTTGGTCCGCACTCCATGGGATGATGCTAAAATGTACAATAGTGTAGGGATTTGTTTGACTAATTAATGTTGAACCTAGGTTAGGCCCCCTCAAGCCAAAAAATGGTTCCATTACCGGGACCAGAATCTGCATAAGAGATGTGTGATGTCGTATCACTGGAATCCAAGTATGAAGGAGATTGGAGATTGGTTGGATAGAAAGATCCACGAATTTGTGACACAGGAGAACAGAAACCCGTGACTATCAAAAAATAGTGGTTGGACCGATACCTGTATACAAAGATCCATGAAATATTTTTCTACTCTTTCCCTATTGAGCTATACAAGTGGATTGCGAAGCTAGAAGATAACCAAGGAAGGTGGAAACTTGATAGTCCTATTATGTGGACCCCAGAACTAGTGCAAAGGTTGGAAGCATCAGAGGATAAGATCACCCGCATTGTTGATCATTGGCTCGATCGCATCATAGAAGGTTTTGCGATTGAATTCCTAGTCAACACCTCAGTCAGCTATAGCAAGGTGGGGTGACGCCTTTTCAAAGGACCACAAGGTAAGTACGTAAAATCTTTGAATACTTGGATTAAAATGTTGTTGTGCAAAAAAAAGGTTATGTAGCTACCTTGATGTTTGGGACTACATGAAGCAGAAAAACTTACAGGAACAAAGGAAAACAAGGCCCATAGTATAGCCCCTTGATTTCATCTCTGTGAAGAGATGAAGAAGGGATACCGAAGGTTTCTCCGCGAAGTGTTGTCCAGTTAATAAGACAAGGATTCCCATGAATACCACCTCCACCCGCACCACCTCCGACTTCACCACCATCACATTCGACTTTGCCCGTACCACCTCCATCTCCACCATGGTTTAGTATGGAAAACATAGTGAAGTTTCCTTTGTTCAAAGGCTTGGGAAATGAGGACCCAGACCAATTCTAGTTCGTTGTGAGGGCTATGTGGGAAGCTCAAGGTGTTACATATGATCATATAAAGAAGGTGACACTGGTTAGTGCTTTGCAAGATCACGTGCTAACCTAGTATATTAAGTACTCTAATGATAACCAGAATGCTGGAGTAGCAGACATCCAGGTAGCACGAAATAGGGAATTTAGTAGGCCTAAATCTAAGGTGCATTCGATTGTGGGATTCAAAGAGATCGTGATGCAACCAGGTGAGATGCCTTGGGAACTAGATCAGAGGCTGAAATGTACAATCCATGAAGCCAACATGAATTTGACAGATAGACAACATCGCGAGTGGTTTGTGGCTTCGTTACTACCACACTTAAGGAGTGTGTTGTCGCAACAGAAGATAACAACTCAGGTAGAGGCCTTGGAGATTTCCATGAGACTACATGAGACTCCAGTGCAGGATCCTAATCTAGGAGTTCAGTAGATTCACGCATAGTTGAAGAATCTGTACCTTGAGATGTAAAGTCTGAAGTAGAATAGGACAGTTTGGCTAGAGATATGTGAGGAGGTATGGTGCTTGAAGTGCAAGAGTTAGGGTCATGACAAAGACCATTGCCTGGTCTTTGAAAATTACATTGCAGGAGGAGGATCGATGCCTTTAAGGCCAGAAGCTCAAGCAGGACCTAGCACGGGAACTGCATTATGGTGCGTTATCTGTCGGGTAGCCGGAAAACATTCTACGGATAACTGTCACTTGCTACAGAAGTATGTACAAGCACAACAACAATGGTTCTACAACTTTTGCAGGTCAATAGGACATGATGAACGTACTTGCAGGAGCTATGAATTGATGATGGATGGAACTCCTACCTACATGGTTCAGGCCAAAACATAGCCCCTTAACTAGAATGCAAAGACGGTGCGGACAGGATTTGAGGGGCGCAGTTGAGGTCGAGGTAGAGGAGGACGTGGTAAAGGTTGAGGACAATTGATTTGCTACAATTGCGGAGGACCAGGACACTATGCCAGCAATTTCACTAATCCAACGTGTCAATAATGCAAGTATTGCATGTTGTTTGATCATGAAACAGAAGATTGTCCTACGCTGATAGCTAGGATACGTGATAAAGGGGCGCTACCACCTCTGCCACCTCAGAACCTGTAGATGATGAGATATGAGCTCTGCAAGGAAGATCCAAATGTAAATATATTTCTCAGAAGTGGAATCGCGATGGGAGATGACAAGGGGAAACAGCCAGAAGATAGTACATGGGTTTGCAAAGCCCCAGTGAAAGAGGCTGAGTTTGATTTGGAGCGCGCTCGTGAAACCTTCATGGAAGCTAAGAAGAGCTTCGTTGAGGCTCCCACCTCAGGAAGCATGGATAAGCCTGAGCTCGAGATGGACCCCTCTATGCTCACAACTTTCCTAGAAACCTGCATGAAGTTACTGTGCAACAGTAAGGCTGTAAAAGGGTTGCAATAACTCATCAATAGATGTGTTGGAACCGTGCTAGGTGAGCCACGCGTAAGACAAAAGATTGGCAATCATAAAATAAGGACGGGGCATGAGATGAGACTGACCACACAAATAGGAGAGTATGAAATGGATTAGGTCATTTTGGACTTGGGGTTAGAAGCGAATGTCCTACCAAAACAAACTTGGCAGCGAACGGGGAGACCTACGTTGCAATGGTCTCCAATTCGGCTAGGATGGAAAATCAACAGAAAATCATCCCCACGGGGCAGCTGCAGGGGGTGATCGTGCATATTGAGGGAGCGAGTGCACTGGCCAATTTTGAGGAAATAGAGATAGTGGATGACAACAATCCTTACCCTGCACTCTTGGGAATTGACTAGGCTATTGATATGAACGAGGTAATCAATCTGAAGAAGCAAAAGATGATCTTTGAGAAGAAATCACTGCGCATAATAATACCCCTTGATCCTACTGAAGGATCATGATATACTGAGCCTGTCCATGATTATGAGAATGATGACAACTTGGACTGTATCTATAAGGTAACAATGTGAGACCAAGATTGGGTGAATCCCACCATAGATGGATGGATCACATGGGATCACAAGAGTTCCTGCACTTTGGACTCTGATGAAGAAATAGAGCATTGGCAGAATCGATTACATGAAGTAACTATGTTGAATTGCAACATGATGACCCAGTCGCTGCATTGTGTGTCATCAGAGGTAAGAAACCTACCTACTTATGATGGTCTAAATGAGGTAGATATCTTTTTGGATGCATTTGAAAGGGAGGTACCAGAAAAGCAACGCTTCCAGGCCTTGGACTTGGCACTGCGTGCTATGCCCAAAAGATGGTGGGGTACACACAAGGGAAGCTTTTGTTGAAAAGGGCAACAAGAAATGCTAAAATTAGAAATGTTAAAAATAGCATTGCTATAAATAGCAGTTCAGGTACCAGTGTTGGACATAGAAACAAGGAATGAAAAATGGAAATGCTAAAAATAGCATTGCTATAAATAGAATTTTGGGATAGATTCCAATTTTAGTTAGTCCCTGAACTAAAATTGAGAAGTAAAATTTGAATTTTATCTTAGTAACTATTTGTAAAATAATTAATTAATTCATCTTGAGTTAATTACTTGTAGAAAATCAAACATGAAGTCTATGTGAAGACATGCAACAATTTATCCATTGATTGAGGAATTTATCCATTAATTAAAGAGATAAGGATGAGTTGTAATTAGTCGACTCAGTTAACTGAGTCAAATCCAGTTAGATTAGTTAAAACAGTTTGTTGAATTAATTGTGAGTTCAGTTAGTTAATGCTTGCATGCATGTAACTACTGCACTTCAGATAACTGAATATTCTCTCTTAAATAACTCATGCATGTCAGTTCTATCAGAGACCCAGTTGAGATCAGAGGAGGGAAAGTGTACTATCGGTTGGATGAATTTTTCCTATAAAGGAATCTCATCCATGCAGAAGGATTCATCTCCTTCAGGATTGCGCAGTTACTATTGGGCCAAGTGAGCAGTGTGAGGTGGGAATTCACATGTGTAGAAGCACTGGACCCCAAGAAAATTTTCACAAGGAAATAGGAGGCTTGGAGGGCATAGGAGAAGGTTGTGAGAGCCTTTGATTGTCTATAAGCAGCATTGTTTGATTACAGAGAGAACATGATAGCTTGAGAGTTGATTTTTTTTGTAACTTGAACAATATTTCCACTTGTATGATAATACATAGATTGGGGTTTTAGGCTGAGGCTTTCCCCGGGTTATTTCTTCTATGTTATGTGTGATTGATTTCTCATTCTCAGTTATATGTGTTCTCTTGATCTTGTTCAATTCGATTAAGCTTCTGCAAAGTGTTGTAGAATTAGATCTTGTATTGTGTTTTAGTATATTGCATAATCTATTGATCTACAATGGGAATTTCTACAGCTTTGATGATTGGTGTGAATGTAGGAAGATGATGAGAACGCGATTTGGGAAGCCTAATATGTGATTGACAAACAAGTACGATGGGCAGAATGATCCACGCGCACATCTTGCCAAATGGACGCAAGCTTATGGAGAAAAGCCCCAACCTGAGCAAGTGCACCTGTTCTGTCACACACTGGATGTTATCCCAATGAATTGGTATATAGAAATAGAGCTCTGCCATGGGACAAGTGAATGGGATATCCTATGTGAAGGATTCATAATGACATTCAGTTTTGAGGATGGATTTGACGATATTAATGAAGCACTACAAGAGGTGAAAGCAGCTAGCTTTAGGATACCGCAAGATACTTTAGGCCTGACTCATCCTGAATGGGCTACTCAGTTGGGCTGTGCGCTCAAATGTTATAATGTAACTACTGAAGATGAGGATGAAGATCCATGGAATATTAACATTCCAGAAATAGAAGGACATTGCGATGTTCAAGGACCGCATATTAAGAACCTTGATATAATCGCACCGGTGAAAACAAAACAAGTGAACATTGGTACGGAGGTAAAGCCCAAATTCGCGAAGATTGGAGACTATTGGGATGACGTGACGATGGATAAGGTCACTGAATTGCTCCAAGAATACCAAGACTTATGCCCTACCAAGTTTACGGACCTGAAAGGAATAATCGGAGACCTAGGAGTGATAAAGATCGCGTCAAATCCCAACGTGAAGCCAGTTAAGCAGAGGCTTTACTGCCTCAATCCGAAATAAAAGGAAAAGTTCCACTTAGAGCTAGACAAAATGCTAGCGTCTAGCATCATTGATCCTATGGAAAAATCCAATTGGGTAAGCCCAATGGCGGTGTAAGAGAAGAAGCAGAAGGATGAGATAAGGATATGCGTGGATCTCTAAAAACTGAATGACGCTTGTGTGCGTGATCATTTCTCGACTTCATTCAAGGATATTAAGTTTGATAAACTCCCTAGAAAATTCAGGATGCACTAGTTAGGGCCTTACGTTATTAAGGAGGTTATCAACATAGGAGCGGTACAGTTGGTCAAGTTAAATAAAGAACCCTTCCCAGGAAAGGTAAACGGTAGTCACTTGAAGCCATACACTGGCGGTCCAACCAGGTGAGTAAATGAAAGTAGCACAGTCTTAGCACTCCAGGAAGCTGAAAGGAGGTGTGGCACTATAAACTACATTGCCCAAATTGGGGAGCTGTACGATTGGAAGATGGTGCGAAGAAAGGACGTGTCATTGGGTCTGCGACAGCATGAAGGGAGCTGCACAATTGGAAGATGGTGCGAAACAAGGACGTGTCATTGGGTCTGCGATAACGCAAAGGGATTTGCACTACCCAGGGATAAATCATGGAAGTCAACTATAAAGTGACCATTAAGGTCATCGTTCATGAAAAGGCAACAGAAGTGAGGCTAAATAGAGCGGGTGGCCGCATTAAGACAAAATTTATCGCTTAGATCCTTGAAAATCTGCCGCCAATCTGGCATTAATGAACCAATTTTGGGGGGAATGGTCAAATTTGAATTCAAATTACCCTATAAATTACAAGTGGCAATCCAGCAAGAAACACTTGGCATTTTTAGTATTAAACTTTTGAGCTCTTAGACGCCTATGTACCTCGAGTTTTTCGCGGCTCTCAAATAGACCCCTGCATTTGCAAAATTGTCTGAGACGTCGCAAGTATTAATAGAGAGTGTTATGTCATCACCCCTAGAAGTTATCAATACACAGCAAGTGGTAGAAGAGTCGGCACAAGAGATGGAGAAACAGGACAAGGCCAAGGCGACCAGCCAGAGTAAGAAGATCATACAGGTCGTAGAGGAGGCCTGCAGAATCATCCCGGAATTGGCCATTCCGGAGGAGGAGCCAGTCGAGGTCTGCATCCGTAAATTGGCCATAGGGGTGTGCAACACTCAGATGGAGATGGTGCGGGTAAAGTTGGAGTTGAACTTGTATATTATAGAGCTCCAGTTGAGGGCTCAACCTTCAACACCACCAAAGATCAAGGAATAGTGGGTGGCCACTGTCACAGAAGCAGTCACAGCAGTGGAGAGTGTAGTAGCAGACTGCACATAGTTGTTTGAGGTCCTGACCGGCTTGCAGGAGGACTCAAACATCCAGAGGCTCGAGACGGAACCATGTGAACTCCAACAACGCTATGACAAAGTTAAGGGCACAACACTAACCATTGCGCTGACACAGAGGTTAGCCAAGTTGTAGGAAGCCAAGCAGCTAAAGGAACAGGTGGACGCAGTGTTGCACAAGGAAGCAGTGCTGAAGGTGCTGATACCGAAAGGGCCAGTTGTGTAAGGATTTGTTTGGATAATTAATGTTGAACTTGGGTCAGGCCCCCTCAAGCCAGCAGTATCTTGAAGAGGCACACTTGTTATTTTTATAAACTTCCACCAAGTGTCACTTTTTCCATGATTTTAGGAATATGCGTAATAAACCCTTATTTTCTCAAATATGTGTAATTGATGCCTCTAGATCTCATTTTCACATTATATATTGGAGCTATAGCATTCCTGAGGAGATCAAGGAACTTTAGGTGCAGTCGTCGTTGCTTTTCTAGGTGAGTTTCATTTTTATTGTATTTTGCCATTTTTTTTGTCGCCTTTTGTCATTTCACTTGTGTGGGTGTTATTTTGCTTATCTATCTTCATGGTTGCTAGCGTTTCAACTTATTTTAGCTTGTAGAAGTGTCATTCTAATTTTTCATTTTCATTTCACAAGTGTGACATTGGTTTTCGTTTTCTTGCACCAATGGTCTTCGTTACGATGACTCTCCTCGAATACTTGATTTTTCCTTCCATTTATCCATTTTTTGCACTTGATATACATTGATTCATTCATACTTAGTCATATATGCACCCAAACTCACATTATTACTCACTTCCCCTTGTTTTTCACACTTCCACCGGGCAGGTCTGCACTTTCCTTGGCCACATTTTTCCTTTTCCAGCTGGGCATTGTGGAATCCTAAGGCTTAATCTAAGAAATTGGCCTTTGGAACTGTGCAATGCATAGTATAGTCTGGCCTACCTATGCATTGCATAGTTCTAGGGATTAGCCTATCACCATGGCCACTAATACTACGCAATGTGTAGTCTCTCCCAGTCTTTGCCCAAGTTGAACTGTGCATTGTGCAGTTGCAAGCCTCAAGCTTCACCCTTGGCTACTGGGACTATGCAATGCACATTTCCCACAGCCAGTCTCCCTTTCTTGTTGATGAAAATTGCATAATCCCTCTCATCAATTTCCCAGTTTGCTTCTTGATCATGCTTTGAAGGTAGATTTGAAAAGGGCTAATGTTTACTTTCCATGAGTGTCCTTTTTGTCCCATAGGTACCACACTTGTGAAGCACTTCTCTCTAGAAGTCATTGTTACCATGGCACTGTTACACAAAAATATCATCACCTTGATTATTTGCAGTCAGTATGGGTCTATCACCACCTATACCAGCCTCCTAAGCAAATCTCAGACCTCAACTCTTCAAAACAAGCTTTGGAAATGAGAGAAAGACATCAAAAAGCAATGTAACTCTAGTTCCGCACTTTCTCTCACTTTTGCCTGCGGGCCCGCACCCTTTGTTCAGAGTACCTGCGTACATATACACTCTGTATGTAAAGGGGAGGGTGCGTACCCCTGTGAAAGTCAAAAGGCACAATTTTTATCTTAAAAAACTCACTTTGGGTTAATTCTAGATGATTCTAGAAGGAATTTTGACGTGGATTGTTCACTCCAAAATGGTTCATGCATCCCAAAAGAGAAGGAGCTAATCCCTTGTTAGGAGGAGCTATCCCTTTGAAGGAGGGACCTATAACTCCCTCCATCACGTTATAAATTGAGGCATTGGGTTAGTGGCTAGGGAGGTTAGAAGCTGAACATTTTTTAGGGTAAATGCTGGCGAAATCAAGACTTCCTATTTTAGCTTAAGAGAAGAGATCACATACCTTTTTGGCTTCATTGGGGAGTGAGTGAAGCTTGTCAAAGTAGAGGAGACTTATTGTTGGACCCTGGGAGGAGCTTGTACAACGTCAAGGCAAAGGTTGTAAAGTTCTTCTTCTTCTGAATTAATACAATCAGGCTCATTTTTCTCAACAAGTATCTCATGTTATTTGTTTCATGGACTCCTTGACTTTCATGTTAAATATGTTTTATAATACTAGTTTTT